>JAYMTH010001675.1:0-14266 GCA_036897465.1 Pelargonium australe | reverse complement strand
AAAGGTGAGATCGTGGATATGACAAAATTCAGCCCGGGGAGAGTTTGAGGTGGCTCCCGTGATAGGATCAGGTCACAGGCTTGCCGAGACCGAGGGGATCTGGTTCGACGAGTGGTGTTGTGGGCGGCTTCCGTGGTATAGAATCAGGTTGCGGGGTCATCTCGAGATTTACGGTCTGATTCAGTTAGTGAGAAAGTCTAACAAGGTTCGCCATTAGTTGGACAGGTTGGGGCTACGGCTCTCGGCTTGCTGACCCAGGTAACTCCCGGTCACACAGTGGTGGTCTGGGACGGTTTCCATTTATGGTTGCTTTTAGTATCGTTCCTCTATCGTTTTGTTTTCTTGTTTCGTTTGGTTTGTAGTAGGTTAGATTTTAGTTGGTTTTTCTTTATGGTTTGTTAGTTTGGTGTTTTTCGTTTCTTCTCAGGGTGTATCGTTGCTTGTTTCCATGTCCATTTTGCCCATCAAGGATTTGGAGGTTGTACTTGTTGATTCTTTAATCAATAAAAGTTGTTGCTTTCAAGGTAAAAAAAAATTTAGAGCTCAATTATCATTTTTCTTTTCGATTTTGAGTAACTAAATTCGTATTTATGAGTTGATATTGATACATAGATACATAAAAACTTATTATTCTCAATTCCCATAAACATATAAAAATGACTAGGAGTTGCATGATATAAAGTAACTAATATATTAGTTTGATACCATAATCTTAAAAGAAATTTTAAGAGTAAGAAAAACATAACTTCATATATAGTAGCTTAAATGCGGAGCAGTTTAGGAATGGCTGGCCTCTCTTACATTTAAAAAAAATGCTCTCTAGTGAACAATGTTTATGATTGAAGTGGGGGAGATAGCAGATTCGAGCGTTCTTGCTCAGGAATCTGCAGATCTGAGAGGGGATGTTGTTGAGCATGCTCTTCTTCCAGTTGTAGTCCCTTTTTCCTTTGCTGCAGTAGTCAAAGATTCTGCTATTGAAGAATCTTTTTGCAGTCCTCTTGCTAAATTTCTGAATGGGTTTCTGTAGAGGGAGATAGCTATGATCCTGAAGTTTTAAATTCTAGTGCTCCAGTGTTGGAAATTGATCCAGCTACCCTTAATTAGTTCTGCCAGGAAGAAATGAGAAAGAGCAGTTATTGTTAGGGTTCCCAGAAGGACCTTGGCCTACTCATATCTCAAGATCAAATTGAAAGAGATATGGAAAGTACAGGGCTCCTTGGAACTGATCAATATTGGAGATGGATTTTTTTTTTTTACAGTTTGTTTGGGGGAAGAAGAGTTTCATAGAGCCATCCATGGGGCCCCTGGTTCATTGGATATTCTTTTGTTCATGTTAGGATCTAGGAGTCAAATTTTAGTGCTTCTCCTTCTCACGATGGAGATTCCTCTGCTATTCGGATTCAACTCCCTAGGCCTCCTTTGGAGTACTATATAAAGAAATTTTGGAATCTACAGACAAATCTTTGAGTTTGCTTCTTGAGATAGATGCTAAAACTTACACAAGTGAGAAGGGCAACTTTGCTAGACTTTGTATCCAATTTGATATGAGAAAGAAGCTTTCTTCGAAATTATTTATAGATTCTCTGAAGCAAAAAAATCATTTATGAGGGTGTGGAGATCAATCCTAAATATTCTAAGTGTGGCCATTCAGCTTATGAGCGTGAAGAGATTGTGTCATATCAGCCTTTAAATCTCCATGGCCCTGTTTCCGGTTCCTCTGTTAAAGTGGTCTCAAATGAAGACAATGCTTTTAATTTGACCAATTCTCGGCCTGGTTTTCCTTCCCTAGTAGTTGAGAATGTTAATATTGTTCCTGCTAGTGTTAATGGAGAGTGACAGTCAAAAGTTATTAGTCCATCTAATTCTGGTAGGCATTTGGAGGAACATGACAAAAGAAAGAATAATATGAGGTATCCGGTTTCATCTGGGAAGGTTGGAAAGTAGTTGGTCGGAGAAAGAATCACCGGTCTCACACCCGTGATAGAGGTTCTTTGGGAGCTTTGGAAGGTGACGATTATCGAGGTCGTAGCCAGCATCGATCAGAACAAAAGAGATAGTGTAGATGACAGTCTATTGACAAGAGACTAACTGTCAATGGTAGGATGAAGGGTGGTTTCGACTGCCAAAATTTGAGTAACAAGTTGCAGATTGGGCCGTTCAAGAATTTTAGGCATAGGCCTTCAGCTGATTTTAATGTTAGGCTCAATTGGAAAGGTAAGGGGAGAGCTATATAGCTTTCCTATTTCAAGTGATTCTGGTGCAGTTAGTGGGAACCCATTTTATGTTAATCCTTCAAACATTGCCTCTTTTGTTCTTTTTCCTCTTCCCTTCTCTTCTAGTCTCCCTTCCTTTCCTTCTCATGGCTTCTAGCTCGACAACTCCATCCCTTCTCCATTCCCCTAGCGTGGAAGCTCATGTGCTTCGAGTCCAAGTGGTTCCAGAAAGTCTCAATGTCAGAGGAAGAAATGCTGAAGATTGTGAGCTCGTTCCTCCCACCAGGAAAGACGGAGGAGGAGGAGGACCAAGTTGGTTGGATAGTGTTCAACCAGTTGTTCTGCTCGATGTGGTATTGTGTAATGAACAACAAACCGAAGGTTTGGATGGAAGCGTTCTACAAGTTTGCGAATCTGTGGTTCGACTGAACATAAATCAATTGGGTCTTGAGAGAATCAGAAAAAGGGAGATTCATCATGAAAAGGTTCTGGAACCCCCATCTTGCCCACGAGGTCCTGAAATTGTTGGCCTTTGAGGAGCCGGATCCGTTGTCGGGGTGCAGAATGCCAACAATTGTGGAGCCTTAGGAGGTGCAGTGGCTAATCATGTGTCCAGAGATAGTAGAGAGTCAACCGGAATTGGCTCGAGCGGTCAAGTTTTAGAATTGGCTCTAGCGGTCAACCAGAGAAGGAGAAATGGTGTACCCCCCTCCCCCGAGAATAATGAATTTTATTCATTGGAATGTTAGGGGGGTCTCGGGCAGTAACTTCAAATCTATCTTTGAAACTATTGTGACACGTGAATCAACACAAGAGCATTGTAGATAAATAGAAGAATTTTAAGACTAAAGGTGAATAGACAACGAGCCTAAAGTTACATTTGATGTAAAGCTCCGCATTGGGGCAAGAGCACTCATGGCACTCGTCGGGAAAGATAGGAGAGGTAATCTCCCCATGGATCTTCCACAACATGTTTCTCTGATTGGGGAGGATGGAAAGGATGGGCTTGAGCAGAGGCGGCCCCAGGCAGAAGGCTCCGGTATAAAAAAAAATGACATCGCTCTAGAGAAGATATCGAGTGGGGAAAGAATTACCCTCCTGATGATGGTCAAGGATGTGAGCCTGGGTCGCACAGTCGTAGGCGGTAGGGGTAGAAAGGCCCTGACCTCCACCCAGCCTGATCTGGAGACGTATGGATTTTGGGGACGCTCCACCCCTCCCTGGACGTCAAGAAGATCTCACGCCCCGATCCTGTGGCGTGGGAGACAGAGAGATTGTCAAAGATGCGGCACTGAGAAGGCCTCCACTTGAGGCTGGCGGAATTGCTCCAGTTATAAACGGAGAACAACAAGGGCATGGCGGCGACATAGGGCTCCCTCCCCAGAAGTCTACAGGTAGCAGCAAAAATGATCATCTTATGGAGATCATCCAAAAAGAGCCTCTCGTAGTTCGTCTCCATGAAGGTAACGACTTCCTACACGAAGGGGTCTAAGGGCAAGGTGAGCCTATTCTCAAAATGGGACCAGAAGACCACCATCTCCTCTAACTCTGGTTTGGGGGTAGAGCAAGTGGGGACGCGCCCCCGGAAGTTCTTCCTATCGATCCTCAGGTCAATGAAAAATTTGTTCACCATGTCCTGGGAGACCGCGACCGAGGGCATCAGCCTCCCTGCGGAGCCCGCGAGAGAGAAGACCTTCGCGGGGGGATCACTGCTAATGGCAGGATGGCTGTAGCGCTCATTTTTCTACGCCACTAGATCATTCTCCGTGACATGTGATGTGGCCACCTTAAGAACTACCCACTAGAAGAGTAGAATGATCGGTTCCCTGAGCAGCAGCCCCTCGGGATGCAGCAGAAAGAGTCCTCCCAGAAGATAGAGACCCTCCATGAATGAGCGAGTCACTCTTGGGCCGCTCAGCCCCAGACTCCTTGGTCCTCGCAACCAAGACATTCTTCCCCTTTTTAGCATCATCGGTCCTAGCTGCGGACGGGTTTCGAGGGGCGAGCAGTCCTCAAAGTAGCATCGGTCCTACCTGCGGATGATGGAACCGGTGGAGTGCGGGCAGGCTTGTTACCTGAAGACAAGTCTTGGGGACGCCTGTGAGGCCTCTGCCTCGAAGAAGATTTCCTGCTCGTGTTCAACCACTCAGACATACTAGCGATACATGAAAGTAGCAACTCAGTTAGAATTCAAGAAAGCAAGAACAATACAAGAGAAAGGGTCTGGAACCCATCAACAGAAGACCTATAAGACGAAAATCATAAGGAACCCGGCCTTGGGACCCCTAGGGTTGGGACAAGAGAACCAGAACTTATGAATGAAGACGCTGAAGACTAAGACCAAGGGAACCCGGATCCCGAGGTCCTAATTGTCGAGATAAGCCTTGGGGTACCGGGTCTGGGACCCCTCCTCCGCGCGGATCGGGGACCTCAAGTCCCTTAAAAGTTTACAAGAAAAGATTATAGCAAGCCTTGTTCGAATCAATGACAATGCCCCATGCCCCCAGGCCTGGACAAACGCCAACAAGAAGACAAAGAATACTTTAAGACCCAAGACCAAGACATGCAGTTCAAGCAAAAAGTTGCGAATGACAAAATGACCCAGAGATCAAACACCCAACAAAGTAAAAAGAAGAAGTACTATCTACCCTAGCACATACAACGCGGCAGTTCAACAAGAACAGAAAATAAAAAGATTCCACTAAGTAGAGTATACAAAGTACAAAAGATACATCAACAAAGACGATTCATCAAGACCTACCTACAACAAACATGGGATTCAACCTTTGAAGCTTGGCTCCATAGGATGGACACAACATCCCTCCAACTCCCAAACCCTATGCATAGGGCTCAAGAGAAAAAACTCCTCCGATGACACAACGAAAAGATTGACCCAAAGTATCACAAAGAATGAGCGGCGTGGAAAAGAAGACGACGAGCAAAGTAGCTCCTGAGAACTCGAAACCTGCAACGACAAAACCAAAAGACGAAAAAATCAGAAAGAAGGAAGGAAGCAGACAACACTCACAAGAAGAAAAGGAAAGACCCGAAGCCCATGGAGGATCTGAGTTCAAAGCGAAAAAGGATTCTCACGAGAAACCCTAACGCTTCGAACAGAACCCTTCACAGGTTTCTCGAGAACGAAAACGAAGACCCGAATGATGGTGACCCCATCAACAAAGCCCCCGAAGGACAATGAATAAAAGTCCTAAGATAATGGGAGAAAAGATCTCGCCGGAAAATTTCCCACCAAAAAGGAATCAAACTTTCTGGCGAGAAAAACCCAAACTTTAACTAAATGTGGAAAAGAAAGGGACAAGAAAAAGGCGAGAGAACTAGAACAAAGAAGATCAGAGTTAGACTTGACTAACAAAAGCAAAGAAAAAAGGAAAAAGAGAACACACCTCTCAATCAAGACAAGTTAAGAGCAAAGACAAAGGACTAGGGAGACGGAGGCAGCAACAAATCCAAACGGAAGAAAAAGACCTTCTCGAAGGACGACGACTAAAAAACTCTCTCTCTCTCTCTCTCTCTCTCTCTCTCTCTCTCTCTCTCGACGAACTCTCTAAAAAACGTAAAGAATAAGGAAGAAGGATAGTAGGGTTATATAGACGAAGAAGACCAAAGGTTTGTGGCAAGATTAAGAGTTGGTGAGAGACTTTGATCCAATACATCTCAGAATACGGTACAACTCACTTCTTCTCCAATCCCGTGGTGACAACACAAAAAGTTCAAAATCAGTCAAGAAGGTCAAACGTCTGAAAGATAATAGACGGAAGCCTTATCCGCCACGTGTCGGCACACGCATGCATCTCCCAAAGATACGATCACCTGATCAAATCTTTGCCACGTGACCTCGCTCGCCCGCTAAGCCCGCGCACATGGCTTCTCCTAGAAGCATGAACTTATTTGTATATGCGTCCCCGTAGCCAACACGTGACTTCTCCTCATAAAAAACGATGATCCCCGACCCGGTTCACGTGACCTTATCAACACAGCCAAAGTTCAACCCACAAACCTGATCTTGGCCGAAGTCCCCAGGGTCCACCGCAGCCATAAAGCTCCTCCAGAAGAGCAGTGCACTCACTATGAGCAACAATGATAAATCACTATCACTGGGAGTAGGAGGCAACTGATGCTACCCAAAAAAAACAAGACCGAAGAGCTAATCATAACCCGTCACGTGGTGCCTGGGTGCCACGTCACCAACAGACCAAACGACTCCGTCTGGCTGAGGGAATCAAGGACTTGGGCCCAGCTATGATGCTCCCCCAAGTTCCCCAGAAGGCCTAAAGATCAGACTTGAGGACGAGTCCCGATGACTCGGTCCCAAGGTCCCAAGATGGTCAACTCCCCCTCCAACATGGACAAGAGCTCCGAAGTTCCTCACATGTAGCCCCAAGGCCCCATGTCTAAAAGACACAAGTTGCCTAAACCTCACCCTCGAATATACTCCCCTCCAGCCTGAGCCCGGGAGCCAAATGAGCTATATGCGCGTCGATTGGGAGCTCCCTATGACCGCCATAAACTCGGGACGAGACATTTGGGACAGAAGGACCGGGCATCTAGGATCTCAAGGTTGGGGACCCGGGGACATGACTCAATTACGTAGGCCTCACATGTGGTCCCAAAATATCCATCTCGACAGATGGCGACACATGCACCCGTTTGGTAAGGCCTATAAATACCCCCTCTCAGGTAAGAGAGAGGGATCCTGATTCGAATCCTGAATCTAATCTTGAGACGGTGAATTTAGTACGGATCAAAATCAAAATCCAAAATCTCGAACCTTAACTCATCTCCCTCTCTAGGCTCTCAAATTGAGATAATCCTCTTGAGACCTTTCTCTTAGCTCTTAAGCTTTTCTCAGTGTTTTTCGGCAAAATATCTTATTGTCACGTCCGAAGCGGTGTCCTGGAATCACCCCGGGTCTCATCGTTCTTTGGTGTGCTCGTTTTGTAGGAAAGACACCAACTCCTATTCTCATATCTGGATTTGGAAACTCAACTCTGAGCTTACTTGAGCTCCAAGTCTTGAATTTATTGACGCCTTCAACCCGCTGAATCTGACACCGTGAACCCATCTATCACTATCTAGACAAAACGACATCTTGACTAGTGCGTTTAGGCCATTTGTATAACTTATGCACAACAGCTCCTTAATTTCATCGACCACCTTTTACGATCACCAATACCCCTCTTCAATGCTCTGGATCCGTCGAACCACTGCCAACGAATCAACTTGAACAACAACCCGTCTAAGGCCCTCCATCCATGCTAAAACCAACCTTTCCCAAAAAGCCATCAATTGTGCAGTAAAGGTCAAGTCGTAACCCATCTTTCTGGAAAAATCCACCACCCAGTAGCCTTGATGATCACGAACCTCCATCAACCGCATCCACACCTAGAAGAAAGAGGTATCCAATGGACATTCTTCTCCTTGGAATTGCACATGTTGTTAGTACGATGGGCTATGGCCATGGAGACAATCGTTGCTTCTCGAAGGATCACAAACACTGAATCTGACAGGAGTGTGTAGTCCCGTTGGAGGAGCAGTCCACACTGTCACCTCCAAAAGGTCTAGACGGCTGCTCCAAAGAGTAAGCCCCATTTAAGCTAGCCTACCCACTCCAACACACGCGATAATTTCCATTCTACCCAATCGCAAACAGGAAAGGAGAAAAACTACAACTTCCAAGTAATCAGAACCATGATCTCCCACACCGAAACTTAAAGCATAGTCATGAGGAATACTCGTCCTCAAACAGGACGGGGAATTGTCCAATGGAATTCCACATGTTATTGACTGTGATGTGACATATACTAAAAAGAGAAGACGAACTTAAAGCTCGTCGGAACTGGAGCTTCCTGGAGTTGAGCCTCTCTTTCCTAGATAACCACATAAGCTGACTCCATTTATTAGGGCCAACGAGCTTCAAAATCTTGCTCCATACGATACACATAGCTCTGGGCTATTATTCTATAAAGTATAAGTAGAATTCACTGTATACTCCCTCGAATTATGAAGCCTCCAAACATTTGAGTCCGATTGTGATTTGCGAACCAAAATTGGAGTTCCCACCACTTGGGCAGCTAAATAAGCAGGCAAAGCTTAACATAACAGCTAAATGTCCCAACCATGCTTACTGTTACATTTGTTAGGAATGGAGTGCCAAGCCTTTCTTTGATAGAGTAGTCTTCTATTCAAATGTCATGGAAAAAGCTTACCGAGTCTCCATTGAAAATCTTCCGTACCATACATTTATCAATCCATCCTCCACAACGAACAACGCCCTTCCATGAAACAGAGGCTCCCGGTTTAGCAATCTTAGTAAAAAGCGCCCCATCCAACTCATATTACTCACAGAAAAAGTGAGCCCATAAAGAAGACTGGATACCAGTTACTTCCTAATCCACCTAACCAAGCATGGCCAAATTCATGAATTCGGAACCAAACTGCACCTGTGGCAACCCGTTTGTTTATGAACCGTCCAAGTCTTTCCATATACAAGACTAATAAATAAAGCGACAAGGGCCCCCTTGGCGAAAACTGTGCTTGGGCAAGAATGAATCAGTTCGTTCACCATTAAATAAAACTGTCATCTCAGTTGAGTGAACTTTGCACATGATCAAATTGATCCTTGGATCTTGCAACCCAAAGATACTTAAAGTCTGCTCAAGCAAATTCCACTCAATCTTATCATATGCCTCAATTTTTTCATGAAAGACTAAAAATGCATTCTTGAATTTTTTTGGGTAATATTATGATTAAATTTTTAGATTATTTATCGAATTTTAAAAAATTGAAACTAAAAATTCAACATAAATTCAAAATTTCTCCAAAATTTGCTAAAAATTGCAGTATGTCTTGTAAGCATATCAATTATTTTTTGAAATTATTTTTGGTCTTCTTAATAACATTGCAAGAAAATTCATTTTCAAAAAATAATACAAAAACTTCAATGAAAAAAGAATAATTACAGAAAGACCCCATGTTCCTTACACCATCTGCACTAGGCACCCCTGTTGTAAATTTAGAACCCTCTGATCTTTCCTTCATCCTTTTCGTCAGTTATATTTGACGAAAAATGACACTATTAAATCATGTGCTAAGCACAAGACCCATCTTAAGTCTGAAATTCTAAAAACACCCTTCACTTTTACCCTTCTTCTTCATTAACAAAGAACATGTTCTTGATATATAACAGTAAAATTCGTTACAAAGCCGAAAACTGGAGATTTTTGTCGGGATATTGAAAATTTTGCTGGAATTTTTTTTTTTTTTTTATAAATTAAAACTAAACACAACGCACAAATTCAACAAAAAAAAAATCGTAAAACACAAATTAAACGACAAGTTGAGATCAAACACAAAACCCTTAAAACTTGAGCTTGCTATGTTCGAAACCAACAAACAAAAATTCACACACCTGTGAGATGAAGTGAAGTTGAAGGAAAAAAAATTAGCTTAAACATTACAAATCAAAGTATCAAGTACATACAAATAAAAGATAGGGAAAATTACACATACCTTCCCTGAACTTTAGACCTTTTGCACATACCTACCCTGAAGTTTAGTTTGTAACTATTGGCTACCCTGAAGTATGTCAGATAACTTTTCGTCCACTATTTCCGTCAAACTTAACAGAATATTCCAAAAAATCAATCATGTGCCCAGCACATGACCAATTTTTTTTTTTAAATACCAAAATTGCCCTTCACTATACTACCCTTCTTCATCAAGAACATGTTCATCATGTTCCGCCAAAAAATTCATAGTTTCACCGGAAACTTCAAAGTTTCCGGCACCATTTTCCGGAAAATTCAAAACTTCAAAACAACTAAACCCAAGCTCAAAATTAGTAAATCAAAATCCAAGCTCAAAATCAGTAAACTTCAAAACAACAACCAGATCATAGCTCAAACAACTAAATCTAAACTCAAAATTAGTAAATACCCAAAAATCAATACTTCAAAACAAGATCTACTCTTCTCCTCCATCCTCTCTCTCTCTCACGACGATGGATGGGTCCAGATCTGGTCTGGTAACTTTGACGGCGACCTCTTCTTCTCCGATCGACGATGGCCGAAGAAGTGCTGCACGCCGGAGTCCATTTGTTCACCAGATCTGCTTTTTTAAAATTAAAAAAAAAATTAAAGTTAAGGGTTTGTTTGATGCTGTTTATTTTTCAATAAGAAGGGTATTTTGGTCATTTTACCACCTTAGACAGACTTTTGGATGAAAAAAGGGACGGAAACTTATATGACATACTTTAGGGTAACCAATAGTTACAAATTAAACTTCAGGGTAGGTATGTACAAAATATGTAAAGTTCAGGGTAGATATGTGTAAGTTTCCCTAAAAGATAATGAAGCAAAGTTACAACCAACAAGCAAAATTTCAGTGTTGTCATTGACGAAAGTCCAGATCTGGCGTTGATGAGCTCAAACCGTTGACGAAACTGGCAAGATGAGACTGACACCGATGTGCCCGCGAAGGTGTTTTGCTTTGAAGAAGACAACTCCGGCTATGCCGGTGCGATAGTGGTGGTCTACGGTCAATATTGTTGGTGGTGATAGATTGAGAAGAAGTGATTAGAGAAAAATGAAGAGATAAAAGATCAAATTTGAGAAGATGGACTTATTTGGATTTCTGTTGTTAGTAGGGGTAATTTGAGAATGAGATATTAGAGAAAAATGGAGAGAGAATAGATCAAATTTGAGAAGATGAAGTGATTTTCATTTTTTATATGATATGATATGAGAAGAGAAGAGAGAAGTTTTGTCATTTGTCATTAAAGTTAAAAGTGTTATTGACAGATGAGACAAATGAGCTAGATGCAGGAAGTGTAAAGGATAGGGGGTCCTTCTATAATTACTACATAAAAAGTTATAATATCTTTAAATATCACAAAATTTATATAATGCATTTTTTACTCATCATAAATTTTTGAATTTTTTTGTGCAATTATTATTATTTTTTTAAAACAAACTAAATTAAAATATTATTAAGAATCCAAACCAAGTACATCACCAAAAGTCAAACTAAAGACATTCAAACTAAGAACATAATCAAAATCCAAACTAAAGACGTGAACAAAAACTAAATTAAGAGAAGAAATAAACTCTGGGGTCGACACAGTCAACCAATCAACTAAAACTGATACCGACGCCCTAGTTATCGCAAGATACACTCGGTTCGCAAACCTCTTAGCATGAATGACCTCTTAGCATGACTGACCAAAACAAACCTATAATTATTATCTAGAAACCGACTATCATCAACGATCAAAGTAAAGGCACTGACCATAGCCTCCTCTCTAGTTTGGATTGCCTGAATTACCACTAATAAAACCTTCAACTCTCTATTTGAATCCTCTCCTTTAGCCCGAAGAACACGATGAACTGACAACGATTGCATTTGAAGTTTAAGGCGACCGTGTGGAATGCTCTCCCTCATTGCAATATTCTTTTGTTGTCCTGCGTATGTACCAATAAAGACCTACCGCGAATCAACGCCGCTACCACTATGCAAATCTTAACTACCCTTAACTTGCTATCAAAGAAGACTCGTTATCTTAATGAGAAAGACAACAATTTTGTTATATGAAAACTCAGTAAACTACCACCGCTTTGAGAATCAAGAACAACCGTAACGAAACAAATAACTCTATTCGACTCTGAAAACAACAAAGCAAAAACAGAGTGTGCAAAAAAAAAAAAAAAAAAAAAGATAGTGAGGAATTATTAGATATACCAAAAAAACAAAAGAAAAATTCATAAAAAATATTACCGTCAGTGCAACTCATAAAAACATTTGAATTTTACAGGCAATAATATGGGAGAAAAAAAGTTACAGTACTATCTCATAAATTTAAATTCATACCCATCTCAATAAATTTGTAGAGACGGAGCAAATTGAAATCCAATGGCCGAAAGAGAAAGTCGCAGGTCAAAGAACCCTAACCCTAATCCTAACTCTAGAGATTTCCCAGCAGAATTCTGGGAATCAATCCTCAAGAAGCTCCCAGTTCGTGACTTGAAATCCATTTCTCTCGTCTCCAAAGAGTTATATTCCATCTCCAACAGTATCATCTTCACCCTCAGAATCACCATCTCAGACGATCACCACCTGCATCTTCCTCAGCTCCTCAACCGATTCACCTCCGTCCGCACCATAGATTTCGATTACGAAGACTACCACACCACTCGAGATCGCAGCGTCGTCCAAATCGCCCACTCCGGCCTCCAAAACCTGCAAAAGCTCGTCCTCAATCGCCAGAAAAGCCTTCCGCTGGTGGGGATCAAAGCATTAGGGTTGAATCTGAGGAGTCTCAAGATTTTCTGTTTTTCGGGGCTCAAGTTCTTGAACGACAGCGACCTCTCTGTCTTAGCTTCTTCTCTTCCATGGCTGCAGGAATTAGACATCAGTTTTGCTTCGTCGGAAACTGATGGCAGTCGCGAGGTTACTGACAAAGGAATTGCCGAATTAGCAGCTAATATCCCGGGATTGATCCGAATCGATATGTCCGGTAATGAGCATATCTCTGATCACTCTCTTAACAGTCTAATCTCTAGTTGTGCTTCCATAGCTGAAATTTGTTGCTTCGGTTGTGAGGGTATAACAGTGAAGGGTGTGACTAATGCAATTTGTGCCGGGAAATCGAAATTGAAATCTCTTAGATTGAGTAAGTTTAAATATGTTAGAACTGATTTAGGTAGATGTTCTCTTCATTTTACATCTGTATCGGAGTTTTTCTTGAAAATTGTCAGCATTCTTGTTTCGATTGCACAAGCGTATATAGTATTGGAGGAGCTAACTTTAGACCTTCGCCCCTATCCTGTACGAGCTGCGCTTATCTCATCATCGTTCTTGCAGTTTCTTCGCAATGTCAGGTCTTTAAAACTCAATCCTTGCAGTGAGTTGAGCGATGCAACCTTATATAAGCTGGTGGAAAAGTGTAGCTCTCTCACTGATTTGGAAATGGTTGGTACGCATTTGGGAAAAGAAACCAACCTTGCGGTTGGAAAAGAGAACTCTGCTATCAAAGCTTTGAAACAGTCGGTATCTAAACGACCAAACACTGAAAAGAATTTTGCTTGGTTTTCCCAACTTGGAAGTTCTCGAGGTGCGTGGTTGCCCACTAGTTACCAAGGAAGGTATAGGATTTGCTCTAAACAACTGCCCGCATATAAAGATTTTGGAGGTTTTGAGTATCGCAGGTACAAAAATTAATAACAAAGGGATGGCGGCGATAGCCAAGAGATGTCCTCATCTAGTGAGGTTGGAAATGGAGTGTTGTCAAGGAGTGAAAGTGAAGGGCGTCAAGGAATTGATAGGTTGGGAAGCAGTGACCAGCGAAGTTTTTATTCTGTTGATATTTCCAATTGGACGATGGCTTCCTACGTTAACAGACGTCCTGGCTCTGACAATAAATGCCTAAAACTGGTACCAAAATTCAGTTGATTTTATTTTCACTTGAATGTAATTGCTATATATATGAAGAAAACACTTGATGGGAACCGGAACTGATGCAGTGTTAACATGTTGAAGTTAATTAGGTTTTTACTCTGTTTGCTTGAGCATTTAGAGAATGTTACATATTTAGTTTGAAGATTACCATTGCATATGATCCACTTTATATCATATGAATGAAATGCATGTTACATAAATTGCACAAGTTGAATCAATACTTGGATAGTATGAATTGAACAACACATATGAACAAATCATTTTTACTTGAGGTTCAAGCCAAATTCTAAGCATGAATCAACATTTAAAATGTGAACAATGTTATTACATATAGAAATATACATTTTTTTAGAAAGCTTTTAATGTAAATTACGTTGGCTGGATTGGCATAGTGTTTGAGCGATGTCGTTGGCTATGTTTTCTGCATCTTGAGAAATTCCTAATAAACCTCTTCTCGAAAATCCAGCCGAATAAATACCTTTTTTCCCTTTCCAATGATCAGGAAACTTTTGTTTGGGGAACCCTTTTGCATTAAAGAGGTCATTTCACTACATCATTGATAAAACAAAAACACGTTTATC
>JAYMTH010001674.1:0-14266 GCA_036897465.1 Pelargonium australe | reverse complement strand
ACATGCAAAAAAAACCATAGGGTATGAAACTGAAAAGAAGGTCTACCATAGGGTAGGAAACTGTAATTACTCCTATAAATAAAGCAATTGCATATCACTCACAGATTGTGCTGCAGTTGGCAATACATGCTGCGTGAGTAGAAAGAGGGTTTGCGTTCGATCCCCAAATCGTCAATAGTGCGGGCTTTTTCAGAAAACTAATAGTTAACACCTAAAAATGCAATTGCATATCCGATTTTTTATTATTATTATTTTTTTTTACATATCCAAATAAGCGAAGTGGCATCACACGATTGAATGTCGCGAAAGAAGCGAAGTCAAACTTTTTGGCGAGAGTCAGAGAAGAATCAGCCATTAATATATCTATATGAACAGTGAATCTGCCACCATCATTTATTTGTCTCATTATCGCTTTCAATCTGTTGATAAAATGTCGCTCCCAATATCTACAATCCATAACCGGATACTACACAACAACACTTGCCTATTTTTGAATTTTCACTCCACAATCCAAATCAAGATTCAATTCACCATCCACACCCTACGTGTCACTGACGCACATTTCTATCGTCTTACACAATCTACCATATATATACTTACTCATTTATGTGTGTATGTATATATGTATATGCGTGTGATCAATCGGTCAGATTGGTGGTGATTGATTCCAGAGGTTTATGAAAATGGGTGCGAAGAAACCTCTGGTGTTTGCTTACTACGTCACCGGCCACGGCTTTGGCCACGCCACTCGAGTCGTCGAGGTACGGTGTTTGTTGTTGTTCTGGGTCCTTTTACTGTTAAATGTGGGCTTTGGGTTTGGATTTTGACTTGGTTCGAATTTCATTCATGATCTGGTGAGGTCTGTGAATTTGGAGTGTACCCATTTCGTGATTCTTGTTTTGCTAGCACATTTTGGTGCAATTGCTATACTAGTGAACTGAGGTTGATACTGTTGTCAATATATGTTGCTGGGTTGTTTGATTTTTTCAGCTGTGGCTGATTGGACGAGATTGCAGATTGCTATTTGCTTATCTGGGTCTGTTTGATTTGTAATGTTACACATTTCCCATTTCTTACATTACCGTTTAGCGTATGTTGTTGAGATCTGTTCTAAGTTGTGTAATTTTTGAGCTGTGGTGATTGGATATTTGTTGTCTATCTCTGCGTCAGTGTGGAGTGAATTTTGAGCTGCAATGAGTGTTATTTGCTAAACAGATGTTGGTGGTTTGCTTAATTTTCTTTCACATCATGAACCTAACCCTGCATTGCAATACCCATGTTAAATTGATATACGTTTCTCTTTAATTACTGATGTGTTTTGTTTTTGCACAGGTGGTTCGCAATCTCATTCTAGGTGGGCATGAAGTTCATGTGGTCACTGCTGTTCCTGACTATGTATTCACTTCTGAGATACAATCACCTCATCTTCACCTTCGCAAGGTCAGTTCAACTGAATTGGTTCTGTTGGGGGAGCCTCTCGGCCCTTTCCACTTGAAAAAAAAAAAAAAATGTTTGGTTCTTATCTTAACAAAAATTCTTAATTTTTGTCTAATATTTCAAGAAAATGAATTAGTTATCATTATTATTGTCTCGCTGTATTTGATGCCACTTTATTCCGTTGTATACATAATATGGAGGAAGCCTTGTGCACTGGGTTGCCCTTTTTTTTTTTTTTTCTCTTTTCTTTTCATCTTTGTAAATCTGCAAAACCAAATATTAATTTGTCGTGTGCGCAATTAGGTGTTATTGGACTGTGGAGCTGTCCAATCAGACGCTTTGACAGTTGATCGTCTTGCCTCCTTGGAAAAGGTAGTGTAAATCCTAATAATGAATTGCAAAGCTAGTTCTGCCTTTCATAATTTTGATAGTTAATATCATAGTAATCATGACATGTTGAGTGATGTTCATTTCATATCAAAGCATTTGCCGTCAGTCTGGTTAATACTATTTCATGCTTCCTTTCTATTGTTCACTCCTTTATTTCTTCTAAACTGCTGAACTGGATGATTTATTGTTGTCCTAAATTTTGTTTGTTGAAGTACACCAACACAGCTGTACTACCCCGGGCTTCCATTATTGCAACAGAGATTGAGTGGCTAAAGTCTATCAAGGCTGACTTAGTGGTAATAAATTATTACAATGTTTACATATTTATTTTGTTTTTGTTTGTCATTTGCAACTCTCTTTTTTCGTGGCTATTAGTGACAATTTCCATGGGAACCTTTTCCACTCTTTCTGTTCCTGCTTTAACTGTCCATGCAAAAATAGATGTCCCAAATTGTCTACTTGTCCTTTCAGTAGGAGAAATACTATAGAATATCCGAAGTATCCTTAATATTTGTTGGTTAAAACAAGGGCACCTAGGGAAAGTCAAGCGCAAATTAAGTTATCCTTAATGTTTATGAAAAGGCATATAGGACAGTTATTTTGTGATAAAGGGATTAATCAGTCCCAATGACCTTATTTACTCAACTACCTCCATGAGTACAGGCTTCAGATGTTGTTCCTGTTGCATGCCGAGCAGCTGCAGATGCTGGAATACCTTCTGTTTGTGTTACCAACTTCAGGTAATTTGTTTATACTTATATCTTATGACCGGAAAGTTAAGCTATTGCATTGCAGTTTCTGCCATGTGATCATTTCTTACAACCCTGAAATATGAAACTTCATATGATTGTACTCCAGTTTAGTTTCCTATAGATTTCATATGTACCTCATAAGTATGGGAATTTTTACATATGTTGGTTCTTGTTTCAAATGATTGAATTGAACATATTATTTAACATGCTTTATTTTAGTACTGTTGACCTGCCTAAGTGATAGAATAATAGTCTGTAAGCAAATAAGCAATTTTTAGTTGCATGTCCTGTTAAGTGATTTCATCGCACAAGCACTGAGGTGTTAAGTGGATCTATACGTTTTGGTGGTTCTTAAGTAGTGTGATCATTTGCGTGAATCCGTTTTAAATAATGAGTTGGATGGTAAAAAATATCTATAACTGCAACTGATAAATAATAAGTTTTTTTTTTTCTTCCAAATATTAGTACTTAGAACAACTCTCCTCAATCCATTCTTCACCTGAGCCTAGGCCCATTAGCAAAACTAATTGTAGCTTGATGGTGAATGTATGATAAAGGCTACAATATTTCTGATGGAAATAGGAAGGTTTAAACAATTTGTGCTTACACTCAAATGATGGTAATTCATAATTGATCTGAATGTGGGAAAAATGTAACTAATGTAATTTTACCAATGAGAAGCTTTGAAGATCAAGGCAATGATATGATCTTTTGTATTTTCTTTCGGTTACATCTCATGTTTCATTTTTTAAAAACTAATTGTCAATATAAGCCTCAAGTCATTCTAAATTTCTGGCACTTTGGTCTATATTTGTGCTGACTTTCTGAATTTCAAATTGTTTCTTGAATATTAATGTAATTCTAACTATGTGGCCATACATTTCTCCTATATAGTGTGCCTTCCATGCCACGTAATTACAATATACCCCATTCATTAGTTACTTTTCTTGAAACCTTTGCAGTTGGGACTTTATTTATGCGGAATATGTGATGGCTGCTGGACATGAACATCGTTCAATAGTTCTGCAGGTGTGACCTTAAATCTTTTCATTTGTGGGTTTATGATACCTTTTCTTCAACTTCTGCCTACTTTCCTAGTTCACGAGCTTCAGCCCTGGCAATAAATACAAGTTAACTCAAAGGAAAATCTCATTCATTAAGAAATTATATTAAATCTATGAAATGTGCACAAATATGTGAGGACAACAAATATTAGACAAGGTTGTTGTCTTGTGACCTTGAGGTCATGGGTTCGAATGAGGGTAACAACCTCTCTATAAAAGCAAAGGGAAGATTGTGTACATTAATGTCCCTCTCCAAACCTTGCAATGGTGGGAGCCTCGTCCACTGGGGCACCCTTTTTTATATACTAGTTATTGCATTCTACTATTTTGATGCAAACAAACAATAAGTTATTAGTATATACATGATCTCCTATAGCTGATTTCTTGCTGATCTGTGCAGATAGCAGAGGATTATGCATTATGCGAGTTTCTAATTCGTTTACCAGGACACTGCCCAAGTAAGTCGTATATGTCTGTTAGCCCAGTTTGCTATGATAAGGCTTCCTTTGGTTTTAACTTTGTCTTGGTGTTGGACACCTGAGTCCACGTCTTCATGCCCGTGTTTCACTCTTTTGTACCTACTATGCAAGTATTTGTAGGAAAATTATTTTCTGCTTTGTTAGAAGTATGCCATTCATCTTGCAGTGCCTGCCTTCCGGGATGTTATTGATGTGCCCCTCGTTGTGAGGAGATTACACAGATCCAGACAAGAGGTGTTCTATTTTAGCACCTTTTCACTTTGAAATCGGCATGTGTATAATATAAGTTATTTACTTCCTTATGGTGCAGGTCA
The DNA here is from genome assembly GCA_036897465.1 of Pelargonium australe. NCBI lineage: Eukaryota > Viridiplantae > Streptophyta > Magnoliopsida > Geraniales > Geraniaceae > Pelargonium > Pelargonium australe. The sequence goes on along the minus strand of JAYMTH010001674.1, from coordinate 9,830 downwards.
GGAAAGAGCTTGGAATTGAGGATGACACGAAGCTAGTGGTCTTCAATTTTGGTGGGCAGGTGAGTTTTTTGGCATGACATGGTGGTGAATGTTCACTTTCGTCAAAATAGTTCCCTTTTATTGCCACTTTTATGTTGAACTTTCAAAATAAGAACGTAAGTTTCACAACATGTGTGTATTGCTTTACATATACAGGACTTTTTTCTCATCCAAACTTTTTTCCAGACCCTTATTACTATTCCAGATATTTCCTTCTGTGAGACTCTTTCTTTTCTCAATGTATTTCCACTATTTCAAAAATATTTTTTCCCCAGATAATTTATTCTAAATTCGCTTTTGTTCCAATCCTGATTCCTGATCACGTGTGTCTTCGAAACAGTATTTTCACTTGTTCATGAATCAATTCCCCCCAGTTATTTTATTTTAAATATGCATACTATGCTTCAGTGATGGCTAATCCTAATTTCTCATCTCTCTTGTCCATCCTCTGCAGCCGGCTGGGTGGAATTTAAAGGAAGATTATCTTCCTCCAGGTTGGAAGTGTGTGGTAAGTTTGTATTTATTAATATATATTTTTGGGTGCTTATCAAAAAAAAAATATATATTTTTGGGTACATCTTTTCTATGTAAGAATCGCATGTTATTTCTCAGATTGGATCTTTTAAAATTATTATTAAATTTTCTTTTTGGCTTCTGATATAGGTCTGTGGTGCTTCTGACAACCAGCAGCTTCCCACTAATTTCATCAGGCTTCCAAAAGATGCTTATACCCCTGATGTGATAGCAGCTTCAGACTGCATGCTTGGTATTGTAACTGAAGGCTTTAAGCATAAGTTTTATTAGAGAGAACAAACAAATTTATCTAAGATGTTTCTATTCCAGGAAAAATTGGATATGGCACAGTCAGTGAATCTCTGGCATTCAATTTGCCATTTGTCTTTGTACGCAGAGATTATTTTAGTGAAGAACCATTTTTGAGAAACATGCTGGAGGTAATATTCACTTTACTTCTTATTTTCTCTCTTCACTAATACTCACCAGTAAGTACCAAGAGTTTAGAATTCATCAATATTGTCATTTTCTGTGTAAACAGCACTATCAATGTGGCGTTGAGATGATTAGGAGGGATTTGTTCTCTGGACGTTGGAAACCCTATCTTGAACGTGCTGTTAGCTTGAAACCTTGCTATGATGGAGGTACCAATGGAGGCGAGGTACCACACTTTTCTTAATCTGTCATTGTTTTTTCTGTTTGATAAAGTTTCATGACAATTATTGAGGACGAGTGCAGATGATTTTGGATGCCATATACTAATATCTCCCTGTTTTAGGACTTAGGACTTGGAATTAACTTCAACACAAGATAAATTTGTATGCAGAGATGTTGATCATGAAACTAAAAGAAGTGATTTTCATATATAGGCGCGAATCTAGTCAATAAAATAAACCTAATTGTTTGTCAATAACCGATCTGTTTTATCTCTTCACTTTTTTCTCCTTTCGAATTTTCAATAAAGTAAGATTGGTAATGAGAACTATTCTGGAATGTTCGAAAATTTAAAGAGAATGGTGATGGATGCCATTAAGAATATTTTCTGATTCAAAATGAGTGTAGCTTCTCCAAATGCAGTGAATACTGAAGACACTTCAGTATGTAATTGTAGTGAAGAAATGTTTATTATATATATATAGTTAGTTCCTTTTAATATAGATAGTTCAGAAGTTTCAGATTGAAGGCCTCCTTTGTTAAGGAATGATATTGTTTTTGAATTTTTTCACTGCTTCAACACCTTATATGGACATAATTGATGTTATATTTGCTATTTTAAATGGTCTAATTGTCACTGTCTTTGAATACATTTTCCACTCTGGTTATCTTGCCTATTTACATGTATATTATTGCTGTGTTCCAGGTGGCTGCTCGCATACTGCAGGATGCAGCTATGGGGAAAATTCATACTCCAGATAAGGTAAATTTTGTGTTGATCCTTCTTACTAACCCATAGGATTATCCATAGCGGTGGATTTTCTTTTGAGTCCATCTACATCCATCTTTTTCATCTTCTTTTTTTCCTTGGCATTCAAATTTCCGTTTATTAGTGCTGAAGAGTGCTTTCCAAAATTTAGTAAGTTGCTATTTTCATTACATATTTTCCGAATGTTAACTCAAGCTAACTTTTGGAATTAAATGGACTTGTAATTTTTTTTAATTATCTTCTGCTTAGTCATTACTGGTATGATCTCAATTCTGCTGATGTTTGTTTTTGGTCTTGCTGAATTGTATTTCATGATCAATCACTACAAACTGTACCACCAATATTACTTGCTTGTTAGACAAAGATCTGATTCCTGACCTGAGTTGGAGGAACCTTTTTCAAATCGTCTAGTTTATCATATAACAATAGTGTAGGAAAATATATAATCAGATAGTTCTGTGTTGAGTTTACTAAAATACATATAGATTGCATTTGTATTAAGGTAATGAACCTCAAGGGTGTTTGATATAAATCAAGTTCAATGCGGGTTTTGTAATACATACAAGTATACCATTGGAAGGAATTAGGAAAAGAAAAGTGATGTTCTTTTATTTACATTTTATCATTGGAGGTAATATTTTTGAAATAACTCTCATCATCAACTGAAATTTAAGTTTCAAACTCATGCATTGGTTTCAACAAAAGTATAATCCTTGTGTTATGACCCGCTTGGTTTGATCGGTCAAATCCCTACATTTAAATCCAAATTCAACCATAATGTTTTCATTGTGGACATCGTTTATACACAATTCCCTCTTAAATTACACTGTCAATAACTTGATACATATTATGGAGTGAAAAGGAAAATTAACTTTCCTCTTTCTCAATCTTGCCGCTGACCTAATCTTATACGTATACATGCATAATCTTTTCCAGGTTAGTGGAGCAAGAAGATTACAAGATGCCATTGTACTTGGGTTTCAGTTACAAAAATCTCCTGGTCGAGATCTTTTCATTCCAGACTGGTATTCCCTTGCAGAACATGAACAGTTTGAAACTCGCGAAACAATCCAGAAAAACACCCGAATCAAAGTGTGAGTTCCTTTGCTGTTTCTGTCCTTTCTATTTTTCCGCGTTTTGTTTATGATAAAAACTACTATTGTACCTGAAAAAAAATATATATTCACGTAACATGTAAGTATTCAATCTCTCTCTCGCTCTCATTTCCCTTTCTATTGCAGGCACACTGAAAAATTTGAAATTCTCCATGGGGACCTTCATGGTCTCTCAGATACAATGAACTTCTTGAATAACTTGGCGATGCTAGATGATAGAAGTGGGTCAGAAAAGAATTCTAAGCACCAAACACGGGAAAATTTGGCTGCTGCTGGTTTATTTAACTGGGAGGTTTTTCTCTATTCCCATTAACCTTTTTCTCTGCCACATTTGTTGAATCGAATATTAAACTTAATAAAAAGAAAACACGTAGAGATATAGTAACTTGCATGTGTGCTACACTATCATATTAGGTTTATATGATAAACAAGAGAATATAACAAACAATGTTTGAATGCAGTACATAAAATCATGTTGTTCACCCTTGTATCTATATGCAATTATACACTACTAACACGAGGAAATAACTGTCAACACCCACGGTTCATACAGATATTTGTTACTTCTTTATTTTATAACATGGGAGGACAACTTGGTAGCATTCTGTATGATGACTGGTTTTGCACATAGATGACTAGCTAACAAGTTCATAACTGGTTTTGCAGGAGGAAATATATGTTGCAAGAGCACCTGGGAGGTTAGATGTTATGGGAGGTATTGCAGACTACTCAGGAAGCCTGGTTTTGCAGGTTTGTCTTTTTCTATTTTTTGTTGGGTTGCTTAGTTCCCTTCTCTGGGTTTATCTCCAACCATGCCTAAAACTTCTACATGCAATCGATCTCAAATACCCTATGCTCTTGCATAACTGGTTACGCACTCACTGTTCCAACCATGCCTAAAACTTCTACATGCAATCGATCTCATTGACCCTATGCTCTTGCATAACTGGTTACACATTCACTGTTTTTCCTAAATGGACTTGCTTACAGATGCCAATAAGAGAAGCATGCCATGTTGCTGTTCAGAGGAATCGTCCAAGCAAGCAAAAGCTATGGAAACATGCCCAGGCTAGGCAGCAAGCCAAACAGAATCAAACCCCTGTTCTTCAAATTGTATGTGTTAGCATGGTTGGATTGATGGGTGTCCATTTGTTATTATCATTTTGTTGAAAATTTTCTAGGCGGAATTTTAGTAATAGCGAATTTCTGATTAGTGTGAGATAGGGTAATATTTAGAAGTTAAGACTTGCCATAATTCGTTGAATTTATCTTGAACTCTTAGTTCCGAACTCAATTGACTCAACCCTGTCAAATAGTCAGCAAGAGTGAAGCAAAAATTAATTTAGTAAATGAGGATTATCCCTGGATCTTCCAGATAAGTTTAGGCTGTTAGACTATTATTTAGTAAGACTAGCCATAATCCGTTGATTTTATCTTGAACTTTTAGTTCCTAACTCAACTGACTTCAACGCTGTCCTATTAAAAGTTTGATATTGGGCTACATATAATGACTTAGGCTTCCAATAATATTTAAAGGTCAACTTTGTTAGTAGGATTTCATTTTCACTTTATATCTATCCGATGTGGGGCACTTTATTACCCAGTTCAACAAAAACCATAGTGGTCTAAGTAGTTTCGGCATAAGTTGGCTTTCTTAAGTTAAACTTTTGGCTTTTCAGGTATCATTAGGGTCCGAATTGAATAATCGGGGGCCAACATTTGACATGGATTTATCTGATTTGATGGATGGAGATCAGCCAATCTCATATGAAAAGGCGAGGGAGTACTTTGCCCAAGATTCAGCCCAGAGGTTGATAAATTTTCTACGAGGATATATTATTCAGAACCTTTTCTGGTCAGCTGTCATTAATATGGATACTTTTCAGGTGGGCAGCATATGTTGCTGGTACACTACTAGTATTAATGACAGAGTTAGGTGTTCGATATGAAGATGGTATCAGCATGCTAGTAAGTCTCATCGACCTTCCTTAATTGTTCATTTTCTTATGGTCAACATATTGCTTCTGGTTTTGGTTTCATTTTTCCAACCATCTCTTTCTCCATTTTCTCTTCCTCTTCTTACTCCCTAGTGTTGGTTTGTTATTTTGAAAACCTTCAATAACTAATAGAAATCCGCTGAATGAAGCCCTGAACAAAGTTCAAAATGTGTGTAGTGAAAAACATGAAAGTTTAAGGTTTACCATTTATTTTCTCCATATAGGTGATCAAATCAATGTTCCCTCTTTTTCAAATTTAATGTGTCATCAACTTATAGGCTTGAATTTTCAGGTTTCTTCTGCAGTTCCAGAAGGCAAAGGTGTATCTTCTTCTGCATCAGTGGAGGTTGCTAGCATGTCTGCGATTGCTGCTGCTCATGGTAACTATTCTTGCTTGTAGTATTTATATTGAAGAGTAAGGAATCTAAACCAAAATGTTTTGGGTTAGGAGTGAGTTGTCAATCAAATAAGAATTTATCATTAAAAATTATTTGAATCCAACAAGATGTGGGGTGAGTGCGTGTTTTTTTTTTTTTGAATGGAAATTTATCTCGTTTTATTAATCAATAACGTACTCCGACATCAACAAACGAGATACATTTATAGGAGGCTGTAGACCCAACCAAACTATTGTGCCTGACACATAAACAGACGACCTAGCTAGAGCGTGGGCCACCCGGTTCGCAAATCGATTAATCCAACTAAACGAAACTGAAATAAAGTAATCAGAAATAGACAAACTGTCCTTAACAATCAGACCCAAGGTTGGGGTGAGTGCGTGTTAATTAATGAGGTGTCATATTTTCATTTGTTTGGTTTACCTTGACCCTCATGGCTTATATATATATATTCTCTATAATATTATTGAACTATAGTAGTTATTTGGTATAATTTTTTTAAATAGTTGTTAATTCTTAGTTTGCTTTATTTTGAGGGCACCTATCTTTAGCTATTTTGTATCTTGCCTAAAATAATTGTTATTATATACCACAAGTGTGTATTTTTAGTAATTTTATATATATAAATGTTGTCGAATGTATATTTTTCTTATTATTTGTGTTATATTTCTTCTCTATTCTGACACAGTTACTTACTTTTCTCTCTTCTCACAGGTCTGAACATCAGCCCTAGAGATCTTGCTTTGCTTTGCCAAAAGGCATGCACATAAAGCTGAACTTGTGTTTACTCTTCAGTTATACCTCAAAAAGGTTTTACACACTTTAGGCGTAGCTAACATTTTTTTATACTACTTATAGGTGGAGAATCTCATCGTTGGAGCCCCATGTGGAGTTATGGACCAGATGACATCGGCTTGTGGTGAAGCCAACAAACTCATGGCAATGTTGTGTCAGGTAAGCATTACTGAGGAGCCAAAGATTATTCTTTAAGATCTATTAAGAAATTCCACCTGAATACATGTTCTCCGTGTATCCATTGCAGCCTGCTGAGGTGCTTGGACTTGTTGAAATCCCCTCCCATATAAGGTTTTGGGGGATTGATTCTGGAATACGACATAGGTATGACATTTTCTCTCTGGAATACTAAGGATATGCATATTTCTTAAGTACAGTATGATTGCCTGAAACTCTATACACTTATTATTATTTTCATTTTAAGCAAGTTTGTTGAGATTGTAGTCTGACAGAAAATCACTGTAGCAGACCTAAACCAAGATGAATTGATTGAAATCTGATCTTTCTACCATTCACTCACACTTCCAACTAATAGAATTTTTATCATGCATCAAAATCCTTCATCACATTGTATGGCATTTTAAGTTGTCCGTTATGTATCAAAATAGAATTACCAAAGTTTAAGATAGTCTGAAGTATCCCATATTGAAAGTGTAGAGTTTGAGACTGTTTGGTATACTAGTTGGGTCCTCCCCTTAACATGTTAAGCTTTTAGGTTGAAGGAAATTTAACATGGCATTAGAGCTGATTTTGTCTTGGTGTCCGTACTGCCCATACGTGTTGCCTCCTGTAAATTTTGGTCCAGGTGTAAAAATCATGCATGCATGTGAGAGGAGGTTCACATTAAAAGTGTGTGGAGTTTGTGATTGCATGATATACTAGCTGGACACGACCCTTAATAATTTAAACTTTAAGGCTGAAGTAAAGTTTAACAAAGTTCATTGTTTTTCTTTCATTAGTTTAATCTGGTATGTTCACTAAATCTGTACTTTTTTCATGGTGGCACTGAATAATAAATGGGCATCTTTTTACAGTGTTGGTGGTTCAGATTATGGTTCTGTTAGAATAGGTGCTTTCATGGGACGAAAGATGATGGAGTCAATGGCATCTGAACTACTGTCCCAGAAAGTAAAAGAGGTTAACTCTTACGAGACTGAAGAGGATGGCATTGAACTACTTAAAGCTGAGGCTTCATTAGGCTACCTGTGCAACCTTTCACCTCATAGGTAATGTCCAGTGACCTGTCAAGACAGTATCTTGCATTGTGCTACTATTAAAAGTCCTAAAGAAGAATAATAGCTGCTCTACTAAGTACTTTTCTGTAATTTTTTAAGTGTTTATGCATTTTGTCTGATATATTTGGCTAGTAGAATGTTTTTCCTTCTTGTCTGCTTATTAAGCCCATGTATCCATCGCCCTGAAACTAGCTGAATATTTATCGAAGTTCTCCTGCATTGTCTCTTATACAGATACGAAGCTGCATATGCAGCTAAGCTTCCAGAGTCTATCAGTGGGCAGGAATTTATTGGCAAGTATGTTGATCACAATGACCCTGTCACGAAAATTGACAAGGAGTGTAGTTATGCAGTGAGATCACCCACTAAGCATCCTGTTTATGAGAATTTCCGCGTCAAGGTTAGTTATATATATTGAGCTTGGCATCTTTTGGAATGGTCATATAAATTGTATTTTTTGGAGTGTACTTATTGATGCCTTGCATCATTTACATTACCCCTACCGGATAGTTCAAATCAAACAATTAGTTGGGAGGATGCATTATCTATTATTGCTTCTGAGTTCTGAAAGGCACTGGAGATTTTCGGAATATGTATATTGTATAATATAATGTTCCCCTCTTTCCCCAATCCATTCTTTATCAGTATTTTTACTTTATTGCTAGAACTGGAGCATCATAAGCTCTCGCATGCAAAAAATGCTTTTGAATCCTTTTTACGTGGTCATCTTTATAAACCATTAAATAGCCTATCTTCTTTCATGTTTTGAACCTTGTATTTGACCTGCAGATCAGCTTGGGTTTGTGTTTCTTCATACCAAGATTTGTATTGTCGTATTGATTACCTTTATTTCCACTTACCTTGATGTGTAGGCTTTCAAATCGTTACTATCAGCTTCTTCCTCAGAACACCAACTTTCTGCTCTGGGAGAACTCATGTATCAGGTGATTAATGCTGATCAGTTTTTCATTATTCCAAAAATCTTTTTTTTTTCCCCTTCACTTTTGGCTGACAAAGACCTAAACTATGTACCATTTTAACGGTGCCTTCCATAGCTGCAGTGTCACTATAGCTATAATGCTTGTGGAATTGGGTCAGACGGAACAGATAGATTAGTAGACTTGGTACAGAAAAAGCAGCATAGTCAGCTGTCTAAATCTGTGGAGGGAACTCTCTTTGGAGCAAAGATTACAGGTGGGGGTAGTGGTGGAACTGTTTGTGTTATAGGACGTAACTGTTTGGAGAGCCATGACCAAATCAATGAGGTAAATTCCATCACATCTCCATCTTTTATGAATCTTTAATAAATAAGTAAACCCTTTGCTGCTTCTTCATACATGAATTAGCTATAATGGCTGGTGGTTCAGTGTTATTTTGTACTAAATAGTTATCAATACTTGTTTCAAATACCGAACCACTGGCTTGTTTCTCAGCTTGGCCTAAATCCTTTAAAAAGTAGCATCAATGCTCAAAATCTACCTCTCCCTCGTCATGATATTTTATTGTTTTCTTCAATTAATTTTTTTTGGAGTTTGAGACTTTAATGTACACATTTGTTTCATGTTTCAAGTAGAATGACAAATGGTTTGCAGTGTCTCAGTTCCTAGATAATGAATTTTTCCAGCACAAATTAACCGTATAGGCCTTTTTTCATGCAAAATGTTCTCTACAGTACTGCAGGATTCACAAATCCATATAAATCTGATGTTACTCATTTCTATCAATTATGCATTTAAGCAAAACAATATGAACAATTCTTGGAGTAGCACAAAATGAGTATCTGGCAACTTCTTTGTATTGTACAGTAGTTGTTAAGTTTTAACATTCATTGTCTTTACAAAATTATCATAACTTAACAGGTTGGCTTTGTTATTGATTTCCAGATTCTGAATAAATACAGAGATGCCACAAGCTATAGGCCCTATCTTTTTGAGGGTTCTTCGCCCGGTGCTGGTCAGTTTGGATTTCTCAAAATTCGCCGCTGCTCGCCTCAAACCTAGTATTAGATTCCTAAATAATTCCTTGTTTCACCCTAGTATAATTTTGGGAATTTTAGAACAGCATTGGCAATGTTATTTACTTTTAAGCTTTCATAAACATTTCTGATATTAATGGAACATGAAAGTAAAATTCAAAGCAAAAGTTCTTTTGGGAAAATTACACGTACCTCCCCTCTTAGATAACAATATTATACATATCTTCCCTGAAGATCATGTTGTTACTTTTACCACCCCTAACTTTGCCATTTAACGGTTCGTCCACTTTTTCCGTCAAAGTTAACGGAATATTCCAAATTTTAAGTCATGTGCCCTGCA
>JAYMTH010001673.1:0-14269 GCA_036897465.1 Pelargonium australe | reverse complement strand
TTCACATGTGGACTCGTTATTGCTTGAAACGTTAGCCTTGGAATTAATACCCTAACTTTACCCACCAAAAAGAATTATACTATACTTACAACTTTATATATAAATATACATAATAATCCAAGTCAGATGGATCCACCATTCTTGTTGCAGAGGAGTTGAGATTCTTAATTGTGCATGGGATTCAATTTCAATGTCAAGAAATTACATTTGAAATGTAAAATGATATTACAATCACATAATAAACAAAAACTAGTTCTTTTTCCCTCCTAAGAAATCACATTAAGCTCAATGTAAGAATGTAAGGAACTCGAAAAAATTCTCTAGTTTACGCATTAGTATCTTAAACCCTTGGCGACTTCAAAAAAATGAGCAACATTTTCCTCCGGCGTACCCACTACGATTCCATGTCCAAGATTCAATATATGTTTGCCCCTACCTGCTTTCTTCACGGTATCATTTATCCGATCTGTGATGAACTCTTTCGAGCCAAAGAGAACACCGGGATCCACATTACCCTGGACAGCCACATCAGCACCCAGTCGCCTCCTACCTTCGGCCATGTCAACTGTCCAATCTAAGCTAACTACGTCCACACCCGTCAATGCCAACCTCTCAAGCAAGCCGCCAGATCCGCTTGCATAAAGTATTAAAGGGAGGTTTGGGTGTGTTTTTTTCACGGTGTCTACTATCTGCTTCAAGTATGGAAGACTGAACTCTTCAAAATCAACAGGGCTAAGCTCTGTGGCCCATGAATCGAAGATCTGAACTGCCTGAGCTCCATTATCAGCTTGGTATTGAACATACTTTGCCATAGAAGTTGTGAACTTCTGGAGTAATGCATGGAGAACCTGTGAAAAGAAGTGGAAGTGTATTAAACTTTGGCATTAGCATATCCTTAGCATTCATCAGAAACACACCAGTAAACTGTAAAAGCTAATTATTAAGTAATCATTATCCAAAGAACACAAGATGTATAGCGTTTTGTTACAACAAAAGTAACGACTAGCAAGTTGCAGCCAAGCTCAGATGAACAAAAAAGCTACTATGGTAACCCTGCAAAAACTGATCACTACACTACTAATCCCAGAAGGTACTCCAAAGGCATACCGGCGTGCAGACATTTCATATTTTTCTACTAGAAGATATAGTTCTATTACCTTGGGTTGTGAGAAAGCTAATTTCTTTATTTTTGAGAAGTGCTTAGAAGAACCGCCTTCAACACAATAGGATGCCAAGGTGAAAGGAGCCCCTACAAAACCTAGCACTGCTGCTTTATTATCAACCTGGAGAAGTACATATTCATGAGCACATATCAGAATTTATTATGGAGGATAGATCAGAACATTTTCTTCGCACAAAAAAAAAAAAAAACTGCATTAAGAAATAACTTCAGCATCTGCAAAAATGGTACTCCTTCCTTCACAAAATGAGTGTCTTGTTTCATTTTTCAGAAAAACTTAGAAGTAGTTAGTTATTGTTGAACATTTCCTCCAATATCCCCATGAGATGTTGTAACAAACTCAAGGGATACTAACTAGCTTAATATAGAGATACTATTGGTAATTCATGAATAACTAATTTCTTAAAAATGAAAAAGGACATTCATTTTACGACAAAAATGCAAAAGAAACTAGACACTCATTTTGGGAAGGAGGGAGTATTATCATATCTGCAGTATTCTTCTGAATGGAGAGAAACACCATAAAGCAAAAGATTATATGAAATCTACAAGTCTGACACATTATCAACTCTATCTTCCTTTGCAAATGCAGTCATAAGGAAATAAACAGAAAAACTTATTGAAAATGCTGGCATGATTTGTGAAACTTGATGCTTTTAAACAAGGATCATTCTGAAGGTTAATCTCCTTTGCTAAATATTCTAAATTTTCCACAACACAAGGTAGACAGTAGACTTAACTCCAAAACATGCTGACAAATCACCACCAGTTATGATTGTTTACAGTTATCCATATAGGGTACAACAAAAAGATGATGGGATATTTCTTAACTTTATTTGGCATGCATGAAAATTATAGTTTTTGTCGTACATGGTTGGCATGAAAGAATTTAGATATGGAATAGAAAACAATATGGAATGTGCACTTGAAAGTGAAAAATAAAATCAAACAGCAAGTGTGCCAAGCTAAACCTCTTTTCGTAAGATTGACAATGCTTGCCCAACATATGGAACTGACTCTTCAGGGACAAATTCTCTCACTTGATCAACAGCAGCAGCTTCACGTAGAGGGTTGAATATGATAGGACCCTTACCTTTAACAATATCAAAGGGTATATTCATCCCAGAAAGAGGGGTAAGAATATCCGAGAATAGAATGACCTGTCACATTAATCAATATAACAGATATCAGGTAAGCAACGTCAAGCAATTAAATCACCGCAATGATAAGTTTTGAACAATCGACAGAAAGGATAACTTGAAAAAATGTTTACCCCATCAGGCTGGAAAACCTTCCATGGCTGTAGTGAAATTTCTACAACAAGATCTACATTTTCCGATCTCTCGCGAAATGAAGGATACTTCTCGCAGATGAGTTGATAGCTCTATAATCAGAAATTCTAGAGAAATGAGATCCAAGTTAAAAATACAAGATTAAAGCATATAGCTTAAGGTACTCTACATAAGAAGGAAAAAAATCACTATGTACTGAAAAATAGACAACTGAACTAGCAATCGATATTTAAAACCAGAGTTTCATAAACCTGCCTTCATGTACCTCCCGGCTTGCCTCATGAGCCAAACTGGGGGTCTTTCCACATCTTCACCGCGAACAGCGCTAAGCAACAGAGGATCAGCAGCTGTCGTAAGTTTAGGTTCAGCAACTGCTCCTGGAAAGTAATAATGTCATGAAGTGGATTTAAGGAATTATGGATTCTGAAAACTTACAATTTTATGGCATATATGCAGAACAAACTCAGTTGGGATCAATGAAACATTACGAGAAGAAATGGAAATTGTAAGCAATATTATGTTGAAAATATACTTGGCACCTGATGCAATTTGAGACCCAAAAAAAGAGGAACCTATTCCATTTGATTTCAAATATGAGCAATACGATAGCTCCAGGTCGCAACTTATTCTGAAGCGAAATCAATTCTCAATTAAGTATCTAATCATGTAAAACCTAATTTGACATTACCCTGAAAATTGAAAAGAACAACATAGACCGAGTGCCTAAAAATAAGAAATTTCACCCGATCTGACTTAAAACAACAAAATCAGCAAAGATGATCGCATTTCTCTTCCTGCAAGCGAAGACCCATATGGCTAGAGAGCTAAAGATTCGAAATTTACCGTCTCCCTAACATTTCTTTCATAAATAATGGCACATTTACTCAGGAAGCAAGCGGATTGAAGAGAGATGGAAAAGTTACCTCCGAGGACGCAGTGAACTGCAAATGGCGAGGATGGTGATCTGGTTAGTTTGGAAGATGAGAGAGCTGAGAGAGGAGAGACAGAGCCAAAGGTGTGGGTGCAGGAGAAGGAGAAAGCCATGTTTGGAAGTTACAGATTTGTTGGGAGCTACAAAATGAACTTCCTTGGCATTTCTTCGAACGAACGAACCTGCGTTTGGGTCGGGCAAAGAAAGAGCTATCTTGTATCTTCAAGTTGGTTCTATCTCTTATCTAATCCTCTGTAAGTAATTCCGATGGGCAGTCATATTTTGCCATGTCAACCAAATGTGTCAGATTAGGCCCACTCCTTCATGGGTCTTCACCTTTTCATTATTTTCCCCAACAATTGGATCCAACCATACATTTTTACCAATCTTCATGTCCCTATGACATCTCTTTCATTCCTGCATGACTGGTGTCCATTGGGGTGGCAGTTGGCTCCCAAATTTTGAGGTTCGGTCAGTCTAAACGTTCTAAGTCGGATGATATCTACACTTAGATGAGTAGACATCGAGAGATCAAGATATCTGACGTATTGATTGAAAATGGTATGTCCAAGAAGCGCGTTTGTGTGAATAACTACTTAAGTGAGTGATTGAAAATATTAGAGTCTTGTGATCACTTATCACGTATGTGGGATCAAAGACGGGAAAACTAAAACCAATATTTTATCTAACAAAAATTGACAACGAAGTCTTTTTAGTTAAAATATTTGAATACAAAAATGTTATTCTCAAAATGAGTCGAAAATTTAACTAATAGACTAGCTAGGAACGGGGTCATACAACATCCTTCGTGATTTCAGAGTTGTTTATAGGATGTTTACCTATTTTATGTTGTTATAGTCTAAACTCCCATTTGTTATGAAGTAAGAATAAATTTATGGTTCAGTATGGGAATAAAAAAAGAAGTTTAATAATGTACATGAAAAAAACAGCAAAAAGATCAACACTGTTTTGAAATTGGAGTGCTGTTTTCTCTCAAGTCTCAACTGTATCTGAACATTAATTGGGCCACAACCCACAACAACTTAGGAGCGCGACGGAGAAAGAATGCGAGAGGTTTGCAAGTAATTGGAGTCCCACATCGGAATCAATGAAGAAATATGCTGGGTTGGTCTCAGTATAAAAAAGAGCACAGACTACCAGAATAAGCATACCTTTCTCGGCCTTTTGGCTAAGATCAAGTGTAGTATCTGTTCTTATCAGTTTAATATCTGATATGTGGGTCATTGGCCCACACGATATTAAATTTATTTTTCATGGGAGAGGGCCCACCACAGTAGCTTGCTATTGGGGTCCTCAAAGGTCGCCCTGACTTTGCACTACTGCCTGGGCCTGGCACACCCCTCCAATCCAAGTTCAAAATTATAACAGAATTGGGCTTCTCAGTGAGGCCCACCGAACAAAATTATATGGGCTTGGCCCAATGGCAACAATTTTTGAAACATTTGAAATATCAGTATTATGAAACAGATTTCAGAACCTTCTCTACATGTCATCACAAAAGTCAAATCCACAATCCATTTTTGCATATATCTTAACAGGAAGATAATTTCAAGATGATCTATTGTTTTAACTACAAGGAGAAGTTGCAGAGAGAGAGAGAGAGAGAGCAAGGACGGATGATCAGAAGATGGTGTCGATTCTCAGTTTCCTTTTCGGAGGAGAGTTTTCTATAATTTGCTTCTGCGGATCCATGAAAGTTGAGCCCTTATTCACAAATAATCTCCGGAGGTTGATCACTGAAAGCTCGTTTAAGCTGGCAACTGCAAGGTCAGCTTGAACCAGATCGTACCTGTGCATTTCCCAATTCCAAATCAATATCTAGATATGTAACTGAAGATGTGAAGCAAAATTAAATACCAAAAGACTGAAATGATTAACTAGTGTGTAAATACGCACGCTGGGAGAGCGCCAATAATTGCTACAGCCATCATCGTGCAGTTGTGAGCAGCAGCCACGCCTCTAGGGTCATCCTCGAACACCACACACTTGGATGGTTTTCTGTCCAACTGCAAGAGTTTATGCAAGTATGTCAAATCCTACTGTCTGGAACACCAAACTCGACCGTTTGTGCTTAAGTAGCTTCCAACCAGTCAATAATAGTTTAGTGGAAGGACTAAAATGAACAGTTTGCTAATGAAACTACCTTTGGCCTATATCTTCAGGACAGACTATTCAAGATTTTATCCTTGCATCAAGTAGAAGCCAAAAAATATGTACTTTCTAGATGTTATGATTTTGCAATTATGAATTAAGAAAAGACAAGCTTGGAAGGGAAAAATCAATATTTGGGAGGTGGAAGTTTTCATATATTGATTTTTATAGTATTCCAGACCATACCTTCATAGCTGCAGAAAGAAATTTATGAGCTATCGATTCCATGCCATCTTCCTCAGTCACAATTGCCTGTGAATTTCAGAATAATGTGGAATTGGTCTTAGTTTAGTCACCAGTTGGTTCCATAGATAAGATCTCCTAGGCTATCCAATTGTGTGGAACATTAGAATTTCAGCTTTTCTTTCTGAGAAACTAGAATTTTAACTTAACCATAACTGACCTGGAAATACTTCCTAAGCCCCATCCGTTCTAAGGCTTCGACCATGTTTTTCCGATCAAGACTTGAAACAACAGCACACGGAATGTGAACCGCATATACTGCATCCAGCCATTCTTTCAGGCCCTCCATAGGTTCTGATAGCTATATGGAAAAAAAAAAAAAAAAAAAAAAAAAAAAAGCATTATTGTTGCAAGAAACAGTGATAAAATAATTAATCCAAACCGCAGAAGTAGGCTTACTTTGAGAAGGTTATCAAAGTATAACTCAGAAAGCCTTAGTTTTAATCTATCCACTTCCTCATCACCCCAAAGCAAAACCTGAAATTTTAGGGATTTGTTATAAAGGTAATACATAATAATATTATATATATCAATAACTCATGGTTAATGCAAAATTAAAATTGATCAACTCTACAAATTCAAACAATAGGCACAAAGAGATGAGAAAGAACAAAATTAATTGAAAAAAAATGTCAGATTAAAAGGTATGATACAGAATAAAATCTCTCAGAGTTAGATTCCTCATTCGACATCATGGGACAGACAAAATGCCAGTTACTCAACTAGTTGACCAACTCCTCTTCCTCAGTAAAATTCTAGGTCCATAAATAAAATAGTATTGACACATGCTTGTTTCTTCCCTTTGACTATCTGATGAACCACCCAAAGTATGCAATTTTTTTTTACAAAAAATCCCATCCACCGCCATTCCCAAACCAAGATGAGTAAGTGATTAAAGTAACAAGTAAATGAAAACCATATACATTCAAAGAAATTCCATATGAGTCCAGCAATCATGTCATTTTTAAATGAAAACAAAAATAGAATCTAGTTAAGTATTGCTTCTTCTACCAAAGAAATTGGAAACCATATGTTGTCATGGGCCTCATAGCCATCTTCCCAAAGACAACCTTCTTTAAAGATTCTACACTTTCTTGTCTTTTCCTATTATAACTTGCCAATCAGATAAGCCACAAAACAAGTCACTTCCTAAGAAAAAGAGAAAATAATCTTTAACCCAACAAAACTGGTTGCTGTGACCATGAGATATGAGGGTGTGTTTGTGTGCATATTAACTCATTAAGATAATAAGCAAATTCATAATTAATTCAGCCAAGAAAATTCCCAAACCTTTTGCAGTACGTGATCAGCACCTGCAAATAGCATCAGTCTTTGCGTATTAGCATCTTCAGGAAATTCCTTCCCTGAGAAAAAGCCAGGCATTTATTAGGGTGAAAGATAATATCATACGAAAAATAAGGAAAAAGATCTACACCCATTCCTACACTTGCACATAGATACCAGTCTAAACTAAGATTGATGAACCTGTGCATATCTGAAGTTACGAAGTAAAAAACCAAAATTTACACCAACAATTACAAAATTATATTTCAAAAGGGAATCAAAGGGCTGCTAGATACCTTCTTCAGACGCGAGCTGCTTCCAGGCTTTCAACTTCAAAGCATGAGTATCCGCCTGTAATAGATTAAATGTGTAAATACTCTTGGTCATCAGCTCAGGAGAAAAGGACGGAGTTTTAGGTTTCAAATATAGCCCATGCCAAAAGAAGCAATTTACATGAACTTCCTTGCAAATTTAGGATATAATCGACTTCACATGTATTAGTGGTATAGTGAGTGCAAATAAACTGCTCTTTGTTTCACAGGTAAAGATTTCAGTTTATAAAAAAAACATGAATATTTCTGGTATTGGAATCTAATGGCTTTAGTTTTGGCATGTACCAGGAATGTCGTTTTGATGATATGATCCATCGTATAGCAAACATATAAAAATGATATTCATTAGGAATAGAATATCATATGTGAATATAAAATAATGGTAAAATAATTTGCATGCATAATTGTGTTTATAAGAACAATGAAACATTATAAGTTCATGTTGAACTGCTGAATAAATCCTAGTCAGCCAAATCAATATATATTTTCTGTTTGGGAGCTCCAATTTTTTTTTTTTTTTTTTTTATAAAAAAAACTTGTATATTCTCTTTTGTCATCTTCTCATGCTTTTAGGACTGTAATCATCGGTTGGTCCTTCCCACAAACATTCTAATACAGAGTACCATTGTTCCCAGCCTTATACCTAGAATAATCTGCTATCTAGTATCATATGCTTCCCTTGAAATCTCCGTTAACCCCCGACCCTCTTGACACTCTTATAGTTGTTGATCTCAAATTTCTCATCTCACCAACGTAAAACTGTAAAGACAGTATAGGTCAAATGAATGTTGGCTGCTAAAAATAAAATGAAAAGAATATCAGGGTATTAAATTTCATATTTAACACAACAATTAATTGTACACACTCTATTTATTAATGCACAAAGCATAAATTCAAGTGCAAGAAGCGCACAACGTGAGTTCATCACACTTCTAAGTTATGCAAAATGCTATACTACTATACAAGGGTTTCACCATATGGCATATTCCCCGAACCTTCTCTAATTGATTCCCTTTGCTGGACGAGCCTCCTATTACACTTCTGTTCGTTTACTCTCTTTCCTAGATCATTCTTCTTGGGTTATCCTTCCCCTTGTATACGATTATTCTCTCATTTCATTTTTCCCTCGTAGCATTTGACTTGAAAAAATACAACCGGAGTTGAAGAACTTACCAGCACATTGTCCCATGAGAAAATAAGACCGTATGCCTCATCAGGTTTCATGGCATACCGAATCCTTTTAAGGAAACCATCTTGCAGTTTCTCATTTAGAAAATCCTAATGGCAACAAGATTTAACATCCATAAGTCGCAGAGCATGCATTAATAGCACAAGTTATGAAGAAAAATATATATAGGGCACTGCTTACCACATCAACCTTAAACAGCCCATCAGGTCTGAAAGTCTCAAAACCCTCTCCATATTCAGCTCCAATGGCCTACACAAAATTTCAAATTGAACTCTATGATTTGATCAATTATCAAATTTTAGGAGAGCTAAAACCCTATATTCCGAATTTTGCTACACAAAAAATTAAGTTGTCAATTTATCTTCAGAAAGACTCAATTTTGAAGAAACCCAGATATCCAGTTCCATCAATTCACACGATTTGACGCACAATTCAAGTGAAACAACAAGAACAGACAATCAAAGCTAAAAAGGGGCACGAGAAATGAGCACCTCTTGCATGAAAAGCTTGTTGGGGGTAACGGGAGACCCATTAGCAGCGCCATTTTCATCAGACCCAGAAGCGCTCCTTATCACCAGATGCTTCGAACGCTTAAATTTCTGGGAAAACAAACGATACAGAATCAGATTGAATAGAACAAAACAAAAACTAAGCTATATAGTAATTTAGAAATAATTAGTATCTACTTGGTCCCAAAGCTTGAGCTTGAAAGGGAGTTGAGAGTGTTGAAACCCAGAAGACGAAGAAGGTGACGGAGAGAGGAGCAGAGAAGAGGTCCTGAAATTGCAAGTGCAGTCCATTTTTTTTTTGGGTTCGAAGCTCAGAGAAGAAGAAGGCTCTTTCTCTCTCTATTTATTTTTGTTCTCACTGTGTATTTTCGTATTTGTAAATATATCCAATTTTTTATTTGTGCTATTTTCTAATTTTCTTTATACGAGTAGATAGGTACAGCGTGTAAGATTCATGTGAACCACACGTGATGCGTCACGTGACTTTCTTTTGATATTTTTTTCTGAGTCTTTGTATTGGATTCTAAAGAAAATGTTGTCTGCATTTCTCTTGTATCACATAGGAATATCCATAATGAAAATCAAATTCTCTTTCTAGTTTCTTGGATTTTCCAAGAAAAATCCAAGAATATGTCCTCACCTCACACACATGTTTCAAGTGCTGTTGTGTTTGATCCAATATAGTTTGACTTGTTACTAAGATGATGATAAGAAAACTCTTTCCTTCACTTTCTTGGCAACCAAACACAACAGTAAACTAATATTACTGTATAGCTAACAGAGAAAGCATAATCAGTCTGCTATATTTTGTTAAATTTCAGTCTTCGGAAGAACAAATTCATTGTATTTGAAGAGTAACATACAATATTACACTCAAATTCTTCGGGTCCAATTCAAATCATAAATAGAACAGCAAGCACAAAGACAAAACCTTTACAGAGAGATCAAACAATGTGAGCAAACCCAACAAAAAACTTGAAATCAATCACAAACTATAGCTCTTGCTGCTATCAAATACCAACGATAATCTAAATTATAATTCAAGACCGAGTGCTCATTGCATCGGCTTTTTTCTTACTTTGCTTGGTCAAGGGGAGTGATATATGGATGAACCCGAACTTCTTCCTCTGCCCAATGAACTGCCTTTCATCAGTTCCTTCTTTTTCATCTTTAGCAGAAAATGTGAGATCATCTCTCAGTTCTTGTAGCATTTGACTCAAAGCCACCTTTTGCCTCTCTGGCCGTCCTTCTCGTTGATTCCTCATTGCAAATTCTTCGGGCTGTATTTGCTTCCTGCTTAGTACATCACGCATTGAAATTGTTGGCTTCATAACTGGTTTTGTGTTTGGATCATTCACCGTGTGAGAATTCTTGACGTTATTTAGCAGGTAATCCCGAGAATGATCAACCGGGAGGAAACTGTTCAGCTGTGGAGAGTTATAAACTCCCCATCCATTCTGATCATGATCAGGTGTCCAGCTTCGCAGAGCCTCTTCAGCTGCAAATTGCTTTCTACTTGCAATTTCGACTCTGCTGAGAGCCTTTTCTAAGTACTGTTTACTGTAATTTACTTCTTCTGTTGCTTCCTCCAACTTCTTCAAAACAGCCAGCTTGGAAACATCAGCTTCCCCAAATTGTACCATGGTACATTCTGTTTTCTTATGAGGGTTTTCCTTGACCTTCCGAGTTTTGGAGATCATAGGAGATTGAGATTGATTTTCAAAAGGAGCAGCTTTTCCGGGCTCTGGCAGGAGATACCCCGGTGAGTACTCATTGTCCCTACCCGACAAAGCCTTGATCTCACAAAGAGCAAGAGCTTCAGCTGCCCTTGCTGCTTCTTCCATCTTCTTGGCAGCAAACCACCTCATTTCATAAGTCTTCAAGCTGGTCTTTGGCTGCTCAACCCCAGGCATCAACCTTGCAATTTCAGATCTTGCAGCTTCAGCTACTCTTTTAAACTGCCCAGCCTGCGCCTTCAGCTGTGGAAGCTCCCTTGCAATACACGTTGATTTCTCAAAACCAATGTCAATGTCTTCAACACGCTCCACAGCTATACCTGCAGGCTGCACTCTTATATCTTTCAGCTCCTCCTCCAAAGATAGCACCCCTGCAAACTTTGAAGTAAGCCTCTTACGGGTCTTCTCCAGTTGAGACTTCTCTTTCTTCAATTTCATATTCAGAGTCTCCACAGAGCTCTGAATGACCCCAAGATCATTCATTGCCTTCCCAAGGTTCAGTTTTGCTTGCTTCAACTCCATCAAGATCACATCCGGAGACGAATTGGGACACGGGCTTGAACTTCCCACGAGATTTCTGAAATTCTCCTTGTTCATTTCTTTGATAACCGGAGTCAGGATCTGCTTATCATCAACATACAAGTGGTGGTCTGGGGTTCTCATGCACCTCAATGCTTCCTTATGCAGCTGACGCTTCAACTCTTCTACGATCCTTTTAGTAGTGGCAAGCTCTTCAAGAACATCAAGGGCTTCGAGTTCTTTCACAATCAGATCCTTCTCCAACTCGGCTGCTTGCTCCTCCACTTTCTTGATGTCAACATCCTCAGCTCCATTCTGCTTCAAGCAATCCATCCATCATAAATCAAAACCGAACAAGAAACAACAATACCAAGATACAAGACAGTACACTCTTCACACTTAAGAAGCATAAGGATTTCATGAATGTCACATTCACATTCACATTCACACCAAAACAAACTTCTTTCTTAACAAATAAATATTATAATTACAATAATTAGCAATTATGTAGGTGCTATTGTAATAAATCATTGAACCCACCACTCCTCTATGGACTTGTAATAAAGATGTTTTGGACAAACATTACCATCTAATCATTCTGAATCATACCCATATTACCCTATTCTTCTCAAATGTTCAAATTAATTAAAAAAATTGCAACAATCATAAAATTGCTATGATCTTGTTTCTTAATCAATGCATGTGTCACAATTACAATGGGTACTCTGAAAAATGAAGCGAAGAGTCACAGAACTTACACAGGCTTCACGGAGGCGATGCAGAGGAATCCAGGAGCCGCTGCCGCCGAAGTGAGTGACGGCCTCCTTGACGGAGCCGAACGGCGGCGATGTGTCGATTTCAACTCTAGGGTTCCTCCCAAAATCAAAGCTTTCAGGCTCCGCCGGGTCGGGCCTGGTTTCTCGGATCCCGGGAGTCCTCGGAACAGTCCCGGAGGTGGGTTCTGCAGCCATTGTTGAACTTGAAGAAAGCAAGGTCGGCGAGTTCCTTTAAATGAGAAAGGATTGGACTTCGGATTTTGGGTTCGAAAACAAAAACCTATCATCATGAGAAATCAATTCCCGGAGATCGTGTAGTTAAAGACGATGATGGAAAGTGAGGTTCAGTCTCAGAGGAGTCGACAGCTGGGTCCACCTCTCAACCTCCACTCACTAGCTCGCCGAGTATGAACCAGACCAGAGCCATTTTCGAGCTTTTTAGAGTTGCGAATTTGGCGGGGCTCGAAGATGCCACGCTGGCCATGGCCAATAGGATTGAACCAAGTCAGCAAAGTCCTACGTGAGACCGGGGGTGTCCTGTTGTGGAGGTCGTTGACCGGTCTTTTCAAATTAGCGCAAATTGCGGCGTCCCAAAAGTTCATGCGGAGGTTGGGGATTGGGACTATTGGAGTAATTGGCCATGCAAAGCTATTAAAGTGTAAAAACATCATTTCCTCTTTTGGTCCAGTCTTTTACTTTTGGGCTTTTTTACCGGTCCATGGGCTATGGCCCACGGCCCACATTGATTTGTTTGCTTAAATTAAATGACAATTTAGATCCGAATTTACGGACACCTGAAATTCAATTCGAGAAAAAATTTGATTCAATCTGATTCAGGTTGAATAAGATTTTTCTTGCAAAAAGAACCAATCAGAATGGATTGGATCAGACAAATATATAATATTCACCCGACGGTTTTGAATATATAATCATATTTTTGTTTAAACACTTGTAATTTTACTCGGATTAACTTTTGTGGTTAATCTCATTATTGCAAAATTGATGTTTCAACTATCTTATAATTGCTCTTCTTTTATGATGAAACAATTTATAATTACACTTAACATTAATTCTTCTGATTTTGTATCATTACATTTACATGGAAACTTCTTTTTAAGATGTGAAACATAGTAGGTTTGATTGTGAGTTTGGTGGTGGTCTGCCTAGCTAGGCCTATCAATTAAAATCAGTATCAAAAGTCACTGGCCTGCACAATTATTTATGGACCACAACTACCCTGGGCCTGGCCAAAGGTTTCAACAGTTGAGCTTCAGGCCTGTTCCATCTTAGTACTTGTTTGGTTATTTGACTGACGGTAAAGAAGTGTCATGTCAAGAAGGAGGGTAAGACAACGAATGTTTGAGGATTCGTCCCTAGACGTGTCGCGACAGGAACTCAGCCAAGTCCCCCAACTCGCGTGCTCTGACAAGCTTCATGCACACCCGCCCCTACTCATGTCAAGACAGGAACTTGATCATGATCTTTCACACAACTTGCACGTCCATTAGTTCGTACGCGCATTTGAAATAATTCATGCCGCCAAAGGGATATGTCCAAACCCTCGTTTTGCCACTTCATGTTCGAAAGCAGGAGGAAGGTTATGATACACAATGAACGTACTCATAGGCCTTTGTCGTCTCTTCAACCCATTTGATCAAAAGCTCTTTGTATTGCCATGAACACAACGACAACTCTCAAATCTCAAAATTCTATAACGATATCCCTTATAGTCAAGACTCTTAGAAGTTTTGACATGCACCTCGTCTCACGAGAAATGTATGAGTTCTCTCTCAGACTCGCCTGACGCCGACGCACAATAATTATAATTGTACATTGAGAGCACTAAACACAACAATATCTAAATAGTTTTCAATCACTTGACTCGAAAAATGTTGTCCTTCCGTATGATTTATACATCGAAAACAAGTTACTCTTACATTTTTCTTAATTTCTCACATTATACTCATCTTATATTCAAAATTGCTACGGAGTATTATATTTAGTCATGTTTATTACTTGTGTCCAAACTCCAATGCCTTGTTAAAATTAAAATGGAGTTACAAAAAAAGAGTGGGATATATATATATATATAGAGAGAGAGAGAGA
>JAYMTH010001672.1:0-14269 GCA_036897465.1 Pelargonium australe | reverse complement strand
ATATGGGCTTTACCTGGTTTGTTTTCAATAATTATATAAATAACAGCAATTCATCAAAATCCATTGTCGTCCAGCGGTTAGGATACTTGGCTTTCACCCAAGAGACCCGGGTTCGATTCCCGGCAATGGAACTTTTTTACCTCTTCAGCTTTATATGCATTGCTTTTTCTTCATAATTTGAAACTAACAATTTTTTTTGAACCGTTATCAACTAACAATTTTACTTCTTAAAGTTGGGATGACTATATATTTTTCCCGAATCAATCTTGAGTTCAAATTTATAAACTCGTTGTAGCTCAAGCCGAGTAAAATTAAAAATTGCAGTAAACCGATCCATGATATGATTTCCAAGATTGATTTTGATCCATTATACCCGAGTATACATATCATGATTCTCATTTTTGTAAAGCAGCTTTGATTATTTGATTCATAAACCCTTTTATTTGCAAGATTGAGAAAGTAAAATATTGTGTACACTTTCACTAATCTCATTCTCAGTTCTCTTCCTCTTCCTCTCCTTCTCTCCTTGCACTTCCAATCTCACCCCAAACAACTTTGGCCTCTCATCGTCATCATCATCTTCGTCGTCTTCTTGTTTCTCCGGCCGCCCCGTAAACTTAGCAGCAAGATCAAGAAGATCCTGGCACTTCATTTTCAAGCTCATGAGCTCAGAACTTAACTCCCCATTTTCCTTCTTGAGCCTTTTGTTTTCGTCAATTAGGGTGTTGTAGCCGGACGATGATGAGGTCGATGAGGACCTTTGGTCCGAATCTTCGTTTGGTGCGCCGCCAGCTAGTAGTTGCTGATCGGGTTGTCGACGGTGATGTTTCTTGGTCGTCCATGCCTTTCTCCGACGAATGTCACAAAGAAGCTCTCGAAACAAGTCGTTGAAAAATTCCCATCGTGTTGTTGCCACTTTACGAAACCCCTTTTACATGAGAAACACATGATCATCATTGTTACGTAGACACAAGTATACTAGAATACGAGATACAACATACGACACAATTTTTATAAAATTATAGATACGATATATTAAGAATATGTTCAGTTGTTCACCAATAATTCATGACATATAAGTTAAATCATACAATGTTTTAGAGTGTTGAACATATCCAATCAATTCATTTTGAAAAAATGAATACATATAATATTGCACACATAACCGCTTACAATCATTATTAATTTATTGGAGGGCACGTAAAACAAAGTGTCAGATACGTGTTCTAAGAGTGTTTGAGTGTCCAAATGTATAATATATAATGAACACGAATATGTTGAGAAGACGAGAATCGTTGGGTATCATAGATGATCGGTGACTCAACTACTCTCTTGTAAACACTTGTATAACCAAAATTAACCATGAGGTTTTTAAAATGGGTCAACGATCAACACTTTTAAGTTATGTCATAGTGAAACTAATCAGTTGACAAATTGAAGATATGATTAGTAAGATGAAATATACAATATGTATACATACATAAGTGTTGAGCTGGCGGATGAAGCTGGAGAAGTTGCTGTGCTTGAAGAGAGACGGTAGGAGGTCCCGGGAAATCTCCGCCGGCAACCAGACAACAAAAGCGGTCCCGTCGGCGTTCCAAGAAACGATGTGGTCGGTGGCCGGATCTTCCACGAGCATGTAGGTCTTCATCAAGAAAGGTGGTGGCGTCGACTTCCTCACATACTCCAACAAACTCTTTTGACTCATTAACGCACCTACTACTGGTAATGCTAATTCCTCCATAAATAGTTAATATATAACACAAGAAAATCAATTAAATATGCAAGCAAAATAATTAAAGAAGATCAGAGAGAAGGTTTAGTAGAAAAGAGAAGAAGAGCAGTTAAGAACTCCCATCCCCAGCAATAGAAACCCAACACGACTCCACAGTTCATCAGATTGGCACGTTGTGCATGAAATTCTGAGTTTGAGACTCATTTTTTAGCCTACCACTTCATATTTATATATGAGTATCATAAAGATAAACTATATATAATATGTATTAATTTGGATATTATTTTATATATGGTTAGGTTTTTCTACCATATGACTTAATAGCTAGGATCACTAGTTTGACTAGAATATATTAGGGAGCACAAAATCATAATCAAAATGCTGACAATTCGGACATGAACTTGTATACGTCTAGATTCTGATTTGACCAACTTTATATTAGATTGGATCGTAAAAGTACGTGATCTGATTCAAACTCTTTTTGGATTAAATTCGAGTTATTTTATAAATTCGACCCAAATTCTATATGCATGTTTGGGATTGTCGAGAAGAGATTCATTAAGGGTTCTTTTGAATGTGTCTAGATTTTATAATATAAAACTATACAAGTTGAAGATATTAGGTGAGGTGTTGTTTTATTATATACACAGTGTGTAATTCCACAAACGTGCAAATTTGTGTCTTTATTGTGTTGCTCTCATGTCGATTTTTTTTTTTTTTTTTTATTTCTTATTTCTTCATCCTTCTAATTTTATTTGTATCATCAATCCGTCCAAACTCGTAACCGAAGTTTCTTATATACAGTATTATTTTCCTAACATAAAAATATTTAAATGTGTGAGAAAATATATACATGTAAATATAAACAGCATGGTAGTGTGAAGTAGGTTGGAAGGTTCTTGATTTTTTGTTAGGCAGCTGAGCTTTCTTGACTGATCGATTTGTCTAATATTTTTGTTTAATATTTATATATAAAAACTCCACCAACCATGAACACCATATATAGTTTCTTTTCCACTTGTGATTAAATTTATAGATAATATGGTGTGAAAGGTGTCATATTTTTTGCGGCCTTGCTTTTCCGTATTGGACAAAATGTCTTGTTCATCTATCGTTGTATGGATATGTAAGAAAAACTAATTAACTTCTCATAGTAGTAGTAGAAGAAAAACAATGAGACTATTGTATTGACAACAATGCATGGGGTGAAAAATAACTTTGAATTCTCATTGTGCATGTACCGGGTTGGTTGAGTTGGCTCGTGTGACCCGACATGGAACCTAGCTCACAAGTGTAATCACGTGTAGTAGATGCAACTAATGACGTTGCAAACGAACGGTTGGATGGGGCTTGAAGATTAGACGTGACGAGCAAATGACAGACGATATGGTACATGCAAGACAACCACATTGGCGTCCAAATCCATGAAGGTGTGTGGGAGCGTGTGAGAGCCTATGTGATCTGACAAACACATTTAGTGCTTGTTTGTTTAGTCTACTTGAAAATGTTGCAAAACTTTAAGGAGCTTAAAGAATGTGTAAAAACTTTAAGGAGCTGCTCCAAAAAATCAGTTATGTTTGATAAATGTCTGACTATAAGGACCTGTAAGGAGGGTGGATTGTAAAAGTTTGTTTGGTAAAAAACAACTGTAAGGAGGTAAAATATGAAACAATCGACCATTTTATTTTTTTGGTCGATCGTTATTGCATTGACTTTGTACTTGAAAGTCATATATGAAAACGGTAGACCATTTTTATTTTATGGTCAACCGTTAGTGCATTGACTTTTACTTAAAAGTTATACATGAAACTAAACGGTCGACTATAAAATAAAAAATGGTCGACCGTTTAGCTCCTTAAAGGAGTTACTGTTCTCCACAGGAGCTGTTAGCTTCTTTTTCCAAAACAACTCTTTTAAGGAGCTTTTCACTGTTTTGCTCTTTAAAGGAGTCAAAATCGGTTTTTTACCAAATAAGCTACATCCCATGTGGCACCAGGCTCCTTTAAGTTAATCTCAAGTGGCAACTCTTTTAAGGAGCAAGTAGAGTAAACAAACAAGGCCTAAGTAAAAACTATAAATAAATGAACAAGTAAAGAAGAAGAAGAAGAGTAGTTCCAAACGTAAGATCGAGAATAAATTGTGAGTACTGTAGAGTAGTCGATGACTGGACAAGGCAGTTAACATAATCACCGTGCGTGCAACACCGCGCTCCTAATTACACCTCTACTTGGAACAATAATAGAGCTATTTTTTTTTTTTTTTTTTTTCAAAAATAATTACTAGAAACCAAAAACAGAGAGAGAGAGGGAAGAAGAGAGACACAAAAGCCGATTCCATCGTAATTTGTATGGTCTGAAATCCATGGCCGCTACTGCTACTCCTCGGATAGGAATCGGCTCCGTTCCGACTCACCGAGTCACCACCACTCCTCTCTCCAACGCCCTCCGTCCTCCTCACAGCCTTCTCTTCCTCAAGACCCTCTCTTCCTCCTCTGCTCGCCAACGCCGCCTACTCTCTCCTTCTCTCCGACTCAGAGCTTCCTCCCAGGACTCCCCAACTTGTACGTATATTGTTTATGTCAGACAATTTAACAATTTGCTTCAATTTGCTTGTGTAATCTGTTTGGCATTTGGAGCTAAATCTGATGCAGTTTTCATTTTAATAGCAAGAGAATTGGATTTAGAATGGTAATTTTGTAAGATTCTGTACTGCCTGAGCTCCTGTGTTACTGAATTAGTTTATTGTGTAAATGTCAGTCACATCAGCAAATGCATTTTCGAGAGATAAAGAGATTTTTTTTTTAGTCGAATGCGTTAATTACTAGCATAAGGTTTAGTTTAGCCCAATTTTGTAATGCACTGTACTTGAATAGCCATAGCTTATGGTTACTAGTTAGTTGATGACATGTTTGTAGCCTTGTTCACACGCAAACATATTGTATCTGACAACTAATGCTACATTTGTATTCTCTATACATAAGGAGGGTTGTAATGAGTAGTCAAATTGCCACACCATCAAAATATTAGTTTCGACATAGGCTTTTCTTAATTATGAAACAACTCATTCAAAACTAAGTATGATTTAGGTATGTTCAAGGAAATCGTAAATGAATTAGTCCACAACCGTAAATCCTACACATATACCCAATGTCACACTATCCCACATTCCCACTCCACACTATATTTTTATCCTTTTTGTCCCAAACAAATTGTCCACTTTCTCTAAAAGGTCGCACAATGTTTCTCATCATTATTCAGATATTGTTGTTGCTTTTCGACCAATCTTGTTTGGAATTATTTGGTGTTCAGGGCCTTGCTTTGTAAAAAAATATCATCTTATTGTCACCTTGTTGTTTCTAATTAGCCAGAATTGTATGCTACTTGAAGAAACAGTTAAATAAGTTGGTTTTCTTCTTGCAGCTGAAGGTATTGAGAATGTGGTAGTTATAGGATCAGGTCCTGCCGGATACACAGCAGCAATATATGCAGCTCGCGCTAATTTGAAGCCTGTAGTGTTTGAGGGGTATCAAATAGGCGGTGTTCCTGGAGGGCAGTTGATGACCACCACTGAAGTGGAGAACTTCCCAGGTTTTCCGGATGGAATAACTGGTCCAGATCTCATGGATAGGTAATGCAGGTTCTTGTTCTTGTACGTCAAGTACTTATGTAAGGAACTGATGAAGTCTCAACTAAATTCATGACTGAAAACATTGACTCATTTCATAAAGAAATATATTGACATTGTTGTCTACTGACCAGGATGAAAAAGCAAGCTGAGCGGTGGGGAGCAGAGTTGTTCCAAGAAGATGTCGAAACCATTGACGTGAAAAATAAACCTTTTACCATTAAAAGTAGTGAACGTGAGGTGATGATTTAATTTGGTGCTTTCTATTGTCCTTTTTTTTATTGCTAGAGATACGTTGGTTTTAATATTTTTATTTTATATATGTTGGAGTGGTATAAATAGCAATTATTGGAGAACATGTAAATATATCCACATTGCAACAAAGGCTATTCTCAAAACTTGAATCTGTGAACTTGCACTTGACACAGCAATTTTGAGATAGCCAGAAGTCTAATTTTCTTTTGTTATTGTTGCTTTAGCTTGTATATTATGGCAAGTGGAGGCCCCTATCATTTGTTGCTGTAACAATTAATTACAAGTGTTGTTGCATATGGTTGCATTTCAGGTTAAGTCCCACAGTATCATTTATGCCACAGGAGCGACCGCAAAAAGACTCAGACTACCCCGTGAAGATGAGTTTTGGAGTAGGGGAATTAGTGCTTGTGCTATTTGTGATGGAGCATCACCATTGTTTAAGGGGCAAGTTCTTGCTGTAGTTGGAGGAGGTGATACAGCTACAGAGGAAGCAATATACCTAACTAAATATGCTCGGCACGTACATTTACTTGTACGTAGGGATCAATTGAGGGCATCTAGAGCAATGCAAGATAGGTGAGTTTTGAATGTTTCACCCCTCCATATTTTTTGGCTGCTTTAATGATTGTAAGTAATATACTAATGGGCAATTTGTATGTTGAGTTTTCAACTCCGTGAATGTTTGTTTAACAGGTTGATTATCACGAATGTTTCAGAGTGTTCAACAATCCAAATGTCACCGTGCACTTCAATACAGAGGCTGTTGATGTTGTTAGCAATGCAAAGGGACAGATGTCTGGCATTTTAATGAGAAAAATTGATACGGGGGAGGAATCTGTGCTTGAGGCAAAAGGTTTATTTTATGGTATAGGTCATTCACCGAATAGCCAGTTGCTGGAAGGCCAAGTTGAACTTGACAGTGCAGGCTATGTTTTAGTAGAGGAAGGTAGTGCAAAAACTTCTGTTGAAGGTGTGTTTGCAGCTGGAGATGTGCAGGTAATCTTTCTTCTACTGATTTAGTTTATCATTGGTGTTGGCGTCAATTTTGAAGGTTCATGGTGCGTCCCAAAGTATTTGAAATCTAGTCTAGGAACCACTGTTAGTCAGCGAGAATCTATAGTTGAAAGATGGGTGGAACTATAATATTAAATTAAAAACAAAAAGGGGATTAATTCCGTGTTTTTATCACTTTGGGTGTTGATTAATGTTCCTCAGGAGTTCATCAAATCCTAACTACAAGCTAAGAGAATTCTCAAGCAATCAAATAATCAATTGAACATCATACTTTCATACAATCTTAAAACATGGCTACATCTTAATACGAACTTTAGGGTTCTAGCCACTATGGATAAGAAACAAACACAAATAGATGAAGAAAGCATATTCATAATCATTAAGAGTAGAAATATGTTACAATCTGCTGTAATGCTTGAAGATGATCTCTCGATCGTTCTTCCTTTTCTCTCAACTCAGAATATAATGTATGTACATTATGTTTTTACAAAGTTCTAATCCCCAAAATAATACAAGAGCCCGACAAAACATAGCATATATTACGCTCATCAGTACACGATCCAAGAACTTCATCTTTGACCTCAGAGTTTGCAATTTTTAAAGATACTTGGGTTGCTCATGGAAAGTTGTATTAGGTGTATTAATATCATATTATCACAGTGTGATAAGAAAATCATTCTATAACAGTGAACAAAAACTTTGGCCTACTTTTAATTATTTGAATGAGTGTTAAGACTTTATAAAGAAATGAAGGACCATTTAACTTTCTTATGCATGCAATTTCTTGAACCAGTAGCTTGTATATGTCTTGGATGAATTGTTCCTAATTTGGAGTTCTGTTATCCTGAATGCGGATGACAGACTGTGTAATGCTTAGGTTTAAGGTATAGTTTGGAGATGTGTCATGTGTGTTGCAGATGCTTTGAATCTTAATATTGGTGGGCGACATCTTTAGTTTGTAAAAGCATATTCATATTTGTAATTTTTGGTGCATCTTTGTTAAACAAAAATTTGTTATCCATAATAAATCCATACCAGCCTTGTGATGATGTGACAATATCTTCTTTTATTTGGAGTTTGGATTAAGCCTCATCATAGACTGCATATATCTTAATTGCTTGTTTTTGGAATAGGATCATGAATGGAGGCAAGCTGTAACTGCAGCTGGATCTGGGTGTATTGCTGCTTTATCAGTGGAGAGATATCTAGTCCACAATAATCTACTTGTTGAGTTTCACCAGGTAGTTAACTTCAGAATTCTGTCAAGGTTGAACGTTATAATAATTACCTTCAAAGAAATTGTCTGATATATATATATATTCATGTGTGTGGGCCTGTGGGGGCTAAGTTTTAGACCTTAGGAGTTAGGACTTATATATATCTCATAATTACTTGGGCCTTGAAATACCCCAATTATGCTCTTCATTTCCATCCTTGCCATCATATTGTTGATACTAAATCTGAGGTTTATATTGGCAGCAAGGGAGTGATTAGAACATAAAAATACTGGCATTCGGTGGTTTGGCCTTCGCTTATGTCCAGCAGTGAAGAATGAATATGATAAAAAAAAGGAAAAAGTCTCAATTTGGTCCCCGAACTTTGATGTTTTGTCCCAATTTGGTCCCTGAATTTTTTTAAACCAAAAATAGTCCCTGAACTTTCGTGTTTGGCCCCAATCTGGTCCCTGGACTTTGTTTTGACCCGAAATGGTCCCTGAATTTTCACATATTGACCCAAAATGGTCCTTGCTATTAGAGCTTAAATCAAAAGTTCAGGGACCAAACTGGGTCATTATGTGAAAGTTCAGGGACCATTTCGGGTCAAAACAAAGTTCAGGGACCAGATTGGGGAGAAACATGAAAGTTCAGGGACTATTTTTGATTAAAAAAAGTTCGGGGACCAAATTGGGACAAAATATTAAAGTTGAGGGACCAAATTGAGACTTTTTCCTAAAAAAAAATATCATCCCGCAATGATTCTTGAGCTCTCAAACAGTCAATTCCCAAGAATATGATATATTTTTTACCCTCAAAATGGGTTCTCACGCATTCCTATCATGAAGCTAAAAAGAACTATATAACAAGTCCTTTTGGTTCCTAATTTGAATAAATTAGACTAGATTATATGCAGATTCCAGTTATCTCAGCAGGTCAGGTTGGCATAAGAATATCACTCTTTGCCTTTGATTGTGTAGCCCTAATTAGTCTCTACAATAGGATAATTTAAGATACAATCATAACAAATGATTGGAGCTGTAAAAGGTTTATTATATTTTGCCTTGGGATTAAGTTACAGTCTTCCAAGATCAGGAATAGAAAGAAGAATTCTATGGTCATATGATACCATGGCCTTTATTTTATTAAGTTAATGACTATACATGGGTGCACGTAATCATGCTTCATGCTTGAATCTTATCATCAATATTTATTATTGTGGCAGCCTCAGCAAGAGGAGGTTAAGAAGGATCCCACAGATAGGGATGTACTCCAAGGTTTTGACATTACACTTACAAAGCACAAGGGCCAGGTACATGTTTCCTTATCGTATAATGCCAGCATCATTGTGATGAACTGAGTTTTGGTGGTTATTATAACCTTATATTATAGCTAAAAGATAACCTTTTCTCCCTGCAGTATGCTTTACGAAAATTATACCATGAAAGTCCGAGGCTTATCTGTGTACTGTACACATCACCAACTTGTGGCCCGTGCAGAACTTTGAAGCCAATTCTGAGCAAGGTATATCAACTCTACCTCACTTTCAAGTTGTGCATTGGCTGAACCTGAGTGCCAGTGCGAATTAGCGTGGTTACCCTGGTCTTCAAAACTCGTTTAGATACTAATATATTTTGAAGTGGACTCTAGGCACGAATCCATCCATAATCATCATTACTCAGAACCTTCAGGCTGGGAAGTTTTGCTGAAACTAAATAGAATAATAAGTAGAGTTTTAGCAAAGCAACATCAATAATAAACCTTGGGGCTAGGGGTGCATCTTTGTAACAATCTCTTCCTAAAGGTTTAAGATAATAGTCTGCACTGTTTCACTTATTTCATGTCAGTCATAGCACATATGATGTTACTGAGAAGCTAGTTTTACAATCTCGAAATGCTGTAGGTTTACTTACATGCAAAGCACATTTTAAGTTATAATGATGCAATCTGCCTTTCGGATTGCCTTGGAGGCTCAGTCTATTGAGGTGTGTTAGCTTATTATGTGGAAATCCAGTGCGAGAGAAAGGCATTTCATACTTTTTTTACAATGAAAGATGGAAATTGGAATAACACGCCCAAACACACATACACAATGGGAGGTGTAGGGGGTTAAAGATTAGGGTAGCAGACTGAGGCACACTGACCACAGTGAAGGCATGTTATACATTGACAAAGGTTTGCAGTTAAGGTGAATAATCGATCTTAGAATTAGTTAATGCTATTTCATTTGCAAATGTGTGTGTTTTTGTATAAAGCAACAAGGCAACATCTGGAGTGAAATTGAAAAGTTGATCAGTAAGACAGTAGTAACCTACATAGGATTTGTAGATTGAGGTTGAACTAGCTTATACAAGCAATAATTCCAAAATCCTTTGTCGTCTTGTAGCACTTGAGTATACCATGTTGAATACTTGAAGATTGACTAGCTTATCCTGAACTTTTGTCACATTTACCCCACTTGCAGGTGATTGATGAATATGATCAGAACGTACATTTTGTTGAAATAGATATAGAAGAAGATCAAGAAATAGCCGAAGCAGCTGGTATAATGGGTACACCTTGCGTACAGTTTTTCAAGAACAAGGAGATGATCAGGTTGGTTACGTTTCTCATACCTTTTCCTGCTATGTTTGTCACCGTACATTCAGTGGAATTTGGCATATGCATGCATTACACTCATTTTGAGATAAGAGTGAACATTTCAATGTTTTGTGTTGAATCGGATATAGATTTTAGGCCAAATTCGTCATATTGATTGGGTTTGCCACGAATTGCTGTTTTGTTGTTATTATGCAGAAATATACCAGGGGTTAAAATGAAGAGAGAGTACAAAGAATTCATTGAAGCAAACAAATGAGCAGAGACAGAGCCACTGTAAGGGCTAGCTAGTCAGGTCCTTAAATTTTGTGAAACCAATATTCATATATGTATATACTGCTTGCATGTGTATTAATCTACTATACTTTTACTATACCAATTTTCATATATAATTACTTATCTGTCCCGAAATAATTGTTTCAAGAAACATTATTAAGCGTTATACATTTTCTTTTATATCTCTTTGAACATGTGTTATAACAAGCTCAAAGACCGCTTTCTAACAGTTTATGAAGATAAGTATCGTATTCAAAAGCTTTAAGAATGATCGAGTTTCAGCAAATAACTTTTTGATTGAAACTCACGCTTTCTTAAATTATTATAAAGCTATTATTGATGATGTTTATTTGTTTATACTTCTTATATATGCTGGCGTGACCTGTAATTTGTTACAAAGATCTCATTCGATTAAACCATATTGGTGTCTTCGTAATTACTCAAGTAGCAATGTCAGGTGAGCAGATTAAAGAAGATTAGTATCTAAGCTGATCACAATCACCATTTTATTAGATTTGAAAAGTTTTAGTCACGCTTCACATATAACTTCTAAACCTTCAACCATTATTTAACCATTTCTTCTTCTTTTTATACTAAAACCCATCTTCATAAATCAATACTCAAAGTTTTAGATATATCCATAGAACTGGTACACTCAAATCAGACCAGACATAAAATTAACAATTCGAACATACCTACGAGTTCTTAAATTCGCTGATTTAATACTCATAGAGACTACAACTGTCTCGTTTTGATGATTGTCAACATACTGAACATCTTGGGAAGAACCCAATAAATGAAACCAGGAGCACTAGGTAAGCCCTCCCCCTGATATGTCCAACCAATGCCGGACTTTGCCAAACTTTCTCCAAACCATGCTGAATCAGACCCCAAACTACCAGATGACCCTGTAACCTGATCCTATCACGAGGGCCATCATCATCGCCTTTCATTGCTAATCTTTGCAAACATTTATCTTTGATCCATGATAGGGCTTCACGCACCAACATCACCTCCACCCGAACAAATAAAGCCTCCGCCTTGCTCTGTCGCAACTCAGAACCTCAACCACAACCTTACTCTGTTGCACGCCGTCAATCTTTCGCTTCCGCCGCCTTTAACTGCTACAATCCATAAAACCCTAGCTGCCAAAAAAAAAAACAACACGCTATTGACAAAACAGGCCACTAAGATCGGCAACAGCTACTCGGTGAACGGCGGCTAGGGTTTTTATTTAACTATTTCTTTTATATAAAAAGAACAAGATAGACATCTCTCACAAAAAGGGAGAATAATTGTGCAGGAGACAATTTAGGATGTTGAGGTCGGGTTTAGGTTAATGATACTTTGTGCCGAATTTGATTTAAAAGTATTTTAAATTTATTTGAGTTTTGAGTTGCACATCAAATTAGACGCGTTTTAATCAAATAAGATCGAATCAAACTAAACTTGAATAGAATTCCGAGAACCCACGTATTTGAATTCAAATTGTGGAGTGCATTGACAACCACACAGTAGAGCCAACATAATCAATAACAATATCTTCAAAACTGTATCATATTGAGTGCCAACTGCCCAAATTTCACACACACAAAAACACCATTTTAATCTACAAATCCAAATTTAAAATCTTTTAAGCAAACGGAATCAAAAAGTGCACACCTATATACATTTTATAATGTCTACACCAAGAACCAAGCACTTTTTGTATTTGTTTAAAACAAAAAGATACAAAAAGTGCACCTAAATGATATTATATACATATTTATATTTTGTATCTTTGAACAAATAAATATCTTTGATCAGACAGGTTGTACTCTACAATATCAAACATTAATATCTGAACAAAACTATCTCTAGGGCTCTTATTAATATCTGAATACTGAATATCTTTGAATTAATATCTCCCATCAATTATTTGTTCATATTAAATATATTATCCCAAAACTACATTCGTGTATAATTAAAGCTATTTCTTGAAATTTAGTGGCATGGTTGTTTAGTTGTTTAGTTGATGGATCGATCTGATGATTCTGATCTCTGGCTATGTCTTGAGCTCCAGCACGAGCTCACATGGGTTTTTATGCATAAACTCAAGAGATCGAGTACTGTGTGTACTGTTGTTAGTTTAATTTGTCAACTTCTTGTCATTTTGTATGTATATTGTCAATAAAAAGTGTGATTAATCATGAATATTAAACTTGACCAGCCTGTGCTTTACTTGCTGTCCATGCATATTCTTGCCAAGATCTACTACATGAAGCATCTTATGGGTTCTTTTCTTGCTTTATCTATTTTTTGTCTTGTGCGTGTTACTCTGTAATACTGAATAGAGAAAACAATTATAGTAAAAGAGGTATGAATTGAAACTCAGTTAAGTTGATGATTAATTAGAAGACGTTACTTCATGATAGTTACGATTAAACACACGCAATAGCCTTGATGAATTTGTAGATGCAGTGCGCTTGTCTAGATCCACGTTATTGTCTTGGTTGAGTCTAGCTAATAACTATTTGCATGAGACTCAATATGATCTCTATTAAATATGCTAGAAGACGTCTGCCTCTTCACATGCACAATCGGGAGTTTCAAATCATCATGCTCTCTCAAGTGTAAGTATTTTTTTTTTTTTCTACGGTTGGCGCAAATATGTCCATCTGCAAATCAATGGGTCGGAGACCTCAAGGATAGACAACATAAAAAGACTTACGCTTGGATCAAAATGAACTTTAATATCATATTAAAATATCGATTCAACTAAAAATTTAAATTAATAGTAGAAATATTTCGCTTATATTTTAATATTATCTCACAATTATGAGACTCTCTTGCAGTCTAAACAACTTTTATTTTCTCATTAGCACATGAAGCAGTGACGCATCAATCTCTATCTACATGGATAAGTTAGATTGTTGTCCATATATTGCAAGAGAAGTAGCATTTTATAGAAGCAAAAAGATACAAACCCTAGCTTTACAAAACACTAGAAAGTTGCCAAATAATTTCAATGCTTTTATTTGTCCATTTCATTGACAGATATTAAACAAATTATAGAAATATGAACTTGATACTTTTATAAATCATTGTGGTTGATCTCTGAAAGGAAAAAAAAAAAAAAAAAAAAAACATGAATGGAAATTATCCTTATATATTGCATTGCAACAAACACAATGCAATTTATACAAGTAATAGCTTATAGTATATGTGAAAAGTGAAGAGTTGCAGTGACCAAGATAGATCTTTCCCATGTGGGGATGCAACGTGATGACCTTTATTGTATATTATGTTTATACGTGACTTCAAAGTGCTTGACACTTTTCATCTGAATAATAGTTACAACCGAGGAAGAAGTTTGTTACACCAAGACAAAATCAAAATACAAAAATTTGCAATAATATGAGATATTCAGGTCTTTTTACGAAACCCTCGTTGCCAAACTTCCCGTAAAACTTTTTCTTTGTCGAGCCCCCGAAAATCTTATTGCGGAGCCTTCTTTGACGCTTCCCATGAAGTCATCTATGTCTCCCGGCCCAAGTGCATTTTTTTGTGTGTG
>JAYMTH010001671.1:0-14280 GCA_036897465.1 Pelargonium australe | reverse complement strand
CACAGATCATGCTGTAAAGTTGAACACTTAACGAATATGTATTTGTACAGGTATTTTACTGGTCATAGCACAAATGCAGATGGGAGTGTTCAATTTACTGCGGGTAAGACAAAGATTGGCGATGCTGTAGATGGAGCCATCAAAATAGTGACTGTTGCAGTATGTACAATTTTATTTAATAATGGCTATTTTCTGTGATTTGTTTTTGTACGCATTATGACTTTACACTAATTCCATAATATTCTAGGTAACAATTGTTGTAGTTGCTGTGCCTGAAGGGCTTCCCTTAGCTGTCACATTAACGTAAGTATACCTTTTGTTTAAGTTCGTTATATAATTTTTGGTTACTTTTGTTCATGTCTGAAACGGAAGTCATTTAAAAATGTATTATGTATTACATATTCATTCACTTAAAAAGGTATTATGTATTACATAAAAACACATCGTTGCATTTTTGCTGTTGTATGGTGAACATTGTATTAGATCATTGCTGTTGGGCATAATTAACAAGTTAAATTATTTTGACATGGTCAGACAATTTTTTTTACTCTCTGTTAAAATGCAATCATTGCATTACTTTGATGTACTCCGCATTTTGTTTTTCTGAGTGTTTGGCTTATTAATCCTAAAAGTGGAATAAATCTATAATATTATTTTTTTCCTAGGTTGATTTTAGAAAAAAAAAAAAAGTTAAACTCTTGAACTTTGAATTTAAGAATGTTACACTCTTCCTTGGGCATTCAGAAGGGAAAGTGAGACGTCCATTTGGGATATAGAAGTATTGGTTCTATAATGGTTGATGATAGGGCATTCAGAAGGGAAAGTAGGAAAGTGAGACATTCATTTGGAATAAGGAAGTATTCTATAATCGTTGATGATAACACAAGGACTAATGACATCTTGAAGTCTGAATAGTAAAATTGTGATTCTTCTAGGTTACTGTCTCAACTGGGTAAACTTGAGAAGGTTCTCTCGCTTCTTTTTCTGTATCTGGAAGAAGATTAAAAGGGTGGGCGGGTAGCAAGAAAATTAGCATTAGTTCAAGTTAGTCAAAGTTTGTTGCTATGCTCTACTTATATTGTGTTCTTTTGACAAGGTTGTTTGTTTGCTTTCTATGCAGCCTTGCCTACTCAATGAGAAAAATGATGGCAGATAAGGCGTTGGTATGTATGATACAAATTTCAAGTATTGCGCTATAGTTAAACTTTGACACCATAAATATGTTGTGTGGGGTCCAATTATAATCCATGTTTTAAAATAAGTGTCATTTTAGAGTTTTTCATTCAAATTAAGAAGTCATGTAAATTGACCTTATTAACGTTATTTAATCATACATTTATTAATTACCACTCATCTCTTTTAAACGTCTTTTAATGCTAATAATGATGAAAGTGTATTATTGGAAAGTCTGGTGCATTTTTTTATAATGAAATTGTAAAATGACACTTATTTTGGATCAATTTTTTGTTTTTAAATTGACACTTATTTTCAGATGTAGTATATACATATCCCCTTGGCTAATTGAAGTTTAACTGAAGGTACGGAGGCTTTCTGCCTGTGAAACTATGGGCTCTGCCACAACCATTTGCAGTGACAAAACTGGAACTTTAACATTGAATAAGGTTTATACTCTTCTATATATCCTTTCTTAGAAGATTATGATTTCCCCTTGTTTAGCATATGCAAGTTATTTTTCTTTCATCCAGATGACCGTGGTCGAGGCTTATGTTGGTGGGAAGAAAATGGATTCTCCAGACAGCAGTTCTCAGTTGTCTCCTAAGCAATGCTCCCTACTTATTGAAGGCATTGCACAGAATACAAATGGCAGTGTTTTCACCGCTGAGGTCAGTTGGAGAGATTATCGTGTGTGCGTGTAAAAAATGATTTTAAAGAACATCAAGTATTGACTGTATTGTTGTTGCTGTTGATGATCCTCTGTAGGGTGGTGGCAGTGTAGAGGTTTCTGGATCACCAACAGAAAAAGCCATTCTTAATTGGGGGATCAAGGTTATTTTTCTTCATCTTTTTCCAGCTTAAATTTCTTTGGGGTAGTCCCTTTAAATTCAATTTCAAACTTATTTGTATTTTGGGTAATTCTATTCCAGCTTGGAATGAATTTTGATGCTGTAAGATCTGCGTCCTCAATAATTCATGTATTCCCCTTCAACTCTGAGAAAAAACGAGGTGGCATGGCACTGCAGCTGGTAATGTCAATGCACATACATTTTAATTTTACAAGCATAGAAAAGTACATGAAACAATGATATATTTAGAATGGACTTGTCCAAAGTTGCCAGTCAACTCTAAAAATTGCACACAAAACCTCTAATTCTGGCGGTGTAAATTCTCTCGCTTTCCCTTTATCTCACTCCTCCCCTTTGAAGTAACGTCAATGCACATTCATTTTTTTTGGGTAATACATATAGGGTATACTTTTTTTCTTTCTTTCAGGAATATGAAATAAAATAAGTTATGATGCTTGTTTGAACTGTTCTTTTGCTTAAACTTCAAACTATTTTGCAAGGTGTATAGAAATATTCCTTGTTGAACTGTCTCATGCATGCAGTAGCACTTTAAATGCAGATTTTAAATATGATACTTACAATTCAATTATTACCAGTGACGTTTTTTAATGATTTTCTTATCGTGCCAACAGCCGGACTCTCAAGTTCATATACACTGGAAAGGTGCTGCAGAAATAGTCCTCTCGATGTGTACATCATATATTGATGCAAATGATGAATTGGTAGCAATTGATGAACAGAAGGTTTGATTAAATCTTGCTTTGTTGGGATATTTGCTATAAAAGAATATTATGTTTGATTGTTTTTTTTTTTTTCCTTCCATGCTTAAAATCGTATGAATAGTCTTCCCAATTCTTGAAATCTTGGAATAGATAGTTTCGTCTGTTTGAATTTTGCTATTAAAAAAATATTATGTTTGATTTTTTTTTCCTTGTTAAAATTTTATGAATAGTATTTTCAATTCTTGAAATCTTGGAATAGAAGAAAAGTTGCCTTAACTGCAGGAGTTCTTGCGTAGAAAATTATGAAGCATGTAAGATGTTGTATGTTTTTGGCTGATATTTAGCCATTACCTTTAGAGAATATTGTTTCAGATTTCTGTGGGGTTTCCCGAATTTTCTTCAGATTGTTGCTACTAAAGAAGTTCTTTATTGTGCGCAGATGATGTATTTTAAAAAATCAATTGAGGATATGGCTGCTAGCAGTTTGCGTTGTGTTTCCATTGCTTACAGACCATATGAGATGGAACAAGTTCCAACCGATGAAACAGAACTATCTCAGTGGGTATTGCCTGAGGATGATCTAGTTTTGCTGGCTATTGTTGGTTTGAAGGTATGCATCCTGAATTGATTGTTAGGATTACAAGATTTATCTTTGTTGCTTAATGGGAAAATCCATAGAATTTCAATGCTTTTCCTTTCTTTTTTTGTTCAGCTGTAGTTTGTTGTAGAGGTTAATGGTGGATGAAAACTTGGAATGCCATAAAATCCAAAACAAGAAGGGTTAACATGAATTCAATAATGAAATCTTGTATTCAATTATTATCTTTTGAAGGCAGTCCTGGTTAAAACATGTCTTTAGAGTTTGGAATGCAGAAGAAAAGATTTCATGCCCTCGTTTGATTGCACCATTTCCCTTGAGCATCTTTATACACTCGGTATTCCTTATCCTAGAATTGGTAATTCGTGCTAATGTGTCGTGTTAGAGGTCAAATATGTGTTGCATGGATGAACACAATCACAACACATTTGATAATCGTGTTCAAATATCAAACACAAACTTGGTACATTTAATAATCATGTTGGTGTGACTTTAGCTGAACGAGAGAATGATGTGAGTTGCAATTGATGCTGCCCTCATTCTCTAATTTTACTCTCTTGCCTTATGCACTATATAGTTGGACAATAAGTGTAGACATGCAAGTTAGAAAGATGAGATGAAAGCAATTAGATATGAGAGGCAGAGAAGAGAATAATAAGTAATTGACTGATGCTATGAATTTATATAGTTGACATATTATTTTAATTTTAATCATGGTGTCGTGTCGTGTGTGTTTTACATGCTTAACACAACAACAACAACACAAATGTAAACATGTAGTGTCCAAACACTCGTAAATTGTGTCATGTTCGTGTCAGGTCATGTGTTGCGTCTCAAATTGACACCTCTACCTTATCCCTCAAAAAGTATTATTTTTTACTGCTATTTATTATGACTCCATGTTATTGTGCTACTGTAATTTACATAAGTAGTGGCTACTTACATCTTCATTACTGTATTGAGAGGTTCTAGATAAGGTACTAAGAATGTCAACCTTGCAACAAAAACAACAGTCATGTACCAATCAATGTTTGGTTCGGCAACATGATTACTTTAGCTTCGGGGACCTCTGCTCATATTCTTCTTCTCTACTCTGTTCTATCTATTGCTATCTCCATTATTAAGAGTGCAACCCCTATCTTTTTTTGAAGGTCACTCATCTCCTTATGCTCTACATTTCCTTGAATAATCTCAATCCTACCTTTGTTAAGACAAGTGCAACCCCTTTCCTTTTTGGTTTTCTTTAACTGAATTCTCACATTTCCTTACAAATTCACACATCTCCTTATGCTCAGCACATCCTCGAATAATCTCATTCTTAGTCTTATCCATCTTAGTTTTACCAAAAAATGCATCTAAGCATTCCTCTCTGTTATTTGTATCTTACGAATCTTTGTAGCTCAACAGCCCCTCTAATGGAACTAGCGTCTTAACATATTGGAAAAAAATCATACTCAAAAATGTTTTTTAACTACCTCCTGGTACCAGGTTAGGTTATACTGTATGAGGAACCGGGTGGTTCTTATACAAAAAGTTTGTATCTAAAAATATTGTTTTGGTATGTCGTTTTTACCCTTTTTGAGTGCTTTGAGAACATTATTGAAATTTTCCTAGGCCGCCCAGGCCTTTCAAATTTAACGTTTTCTCAAACAAATTTTTTAACTATGTATTTGTATATATTTACAATTTATTGCAGGATCCTTGTCGCGAAGGTGTGAAAGATGCTGTGCAATTATGCCAAAATGCTGGTGTTAAGGTAACTCTTTATTACAAGGTCTATGCTATCTGCCATGTTGGAAATATGCTGGTGATTGCTTATTACAAGGTCTATGCTATCTGCCATGTTGGAAATATGCTGGTGATTGCTTAACTTGTTAGTAAATGCACAACTGAGTTTGTGTGATATAAATTGGACACTCATGGTGTAAAGTTCTGCTATATGTGTACGAGCGATTAGCTTTAATTAGATTTCTTTTCATTGGGTTTGTGTTTGAAAAAGAGCTACTATCTGTTTTATGGCCTCAGTGATCTCAAAACATCAAGGTATTGTAAAAAAATGAGGGAAAGATTGTGTTTGTAAGTTTTTTTTTTTTTTTTTTTACATTTGAGGGTTTTAAAGTTATACTTTGAAGCAAATATTATGCTGGGTATTTCATGGTGCAGCCACAATTTTTTTGTATGTAACCCTTAAACATTGTTCTCATATAGGTACGCATGGTCACTGGTGACAATCCTCAAACTGCTAAAGCTATTGCATTGGAATGTGGGATACTAAGTTCAAGTGAAGATGCGAATGAGCCATATGTCATTGAAGGGAAAATATTTCGTGCGTTGTCAGATGCTCAAAGAGAAGATGTTGCTGAGAAGATATTGGTATTATTTGAATATCCAATTGTTTGGTGTTTGATAAATCAAAATTCGTGTATGTTCAATTGATTTGTTAAATACGCTTGTGATATATACAGGTAATGGGAAGGTCCTCACCCAATGACAAACTTCTACTTGTACAAGCACTAAGAAAGAGGGGTCATGTTGTTGCTGTCACTGGAGATGGAACCAATGATGCTCCTGCATTGCATGAGGTTTGATTATTAATCTTCTAAATGTTGCTCGTCTTGTTATGAGTTGGTGAAGTTTGTTCATTTTGTTGATGTGTTTCTTTCATTTGGAATTTTTGGATGGTGTGGTTACTGTAAGTGCGTTTATGGTTTGTTATCTTGAAATGTCCACTGATGTGGCTATTAAACGATCTTTTTTGTCATTGTTACGTACCTAGTTTTATTGCTTCTGCTGTTTCCTTAAATTACTACTCTGT
The DNA here is from genome assembly GCA_036897465.1 of Pelargonium australe. Classification (NCBI taxonomy): domain Eukaryota; kingdom Viridiplantae; phylum Streptophyta; class Magnoliopsida; order Geraniales; family Geraniaceae; genus Pelargonium; species Pelargonium australe. The sequence continues at coordinate 8,121 of JAYMTH010001671.1, read as the reverse complement.
ATGTACTTATGTTTTTATATTTTTGGATTTTTGTCAAATTCTACTGTTTTGGGTTTTAGGCGGATATTGGTCTTGCGATGGGTATTGCGGGGACAGAAGTTGCCAAAGAAAGCTCGGATATCATAATTTTGGATGATAATTTTGCTTCAGTTGTGAAGGTTAGTTGGTTTAAAAGTAGATTGGAAAGACTACTGGCTCTATGATAATAATAATTATTATTGTGTTCTGAATAGTTTTCTCAGCTTTAAGATGCATTGCTATTAGTACTAATCTGAACTGAAAACACGACATACACATCATGTTCATTATTAAAATATATTGAACAATTTTACTGTTGTTTAAGGGAAAATAAGTCAAGATTTGGTTCTTATTTTATTTATACAAATTTTGTGTCTTGCAAGACGGTGATATATTTGTAGTCTTGGTAATTTTGTCTTTTGTGTGTTGGCATGTCCGTAATGTGGATATTTCTTCTTGTGGCTGTAGGTTGTTCGCTGGGGACGATCTGTCTATGCAAACATTCAGAAATTTATCCAGTTTCAGCTTACAGTTAATGTTGCAGCTCTTATAATTAATGTAGTGGCTGCAGTTTCTTCTGGTGATGTTCCACTTAATGCAGTGCAGGTATGTGCTGTGTGTGTGTGTGTGTCAGTGTGCACACGTGCATGAAGTGTTGGTGCATGCATATGTTGCTGGCTGCACTTGATCTTTCTAATTTTGCTTGATCTTTTTACAGCTTCTTTGGGTTAATCTTATTATGGATACTCTTGGAGCACTTGCACTGGCTACTGAACCACCAACAGACCACCTGATGCACAGGACTCCAGTTGGTCGTAGGTAGGAATCTTTATATCGGGTGATGCAAGATATCCTGAGGCTCTAGAAAACATGTTGAAATTACTTCTATCTCGATCAGTTTTATGTTTACATCTGGCATAGTTACAGGATGTTTCATGTTCATGTCAGCAGAGGATTATAGTCTTTCATATTCGAGTTATTTTCTAATCTTGAGTAGCTGTAATTTTATAAGAAAAGGATACAAGATTGAAGGATACTATTTGTGACATTTTATGATTTTAGGAATATGGCGGGTCATTTGATTTGTATTTTCTTATATGAAAGCTGGATTGTCAAGGGTCTATTTGTACTATTGTTTTTCTATGGTTTGGTATAGCTTTGTAATAAATAAATCAAGCTGTGTTACAGACCATGACTGTGTTGTGCATTTTTCTGTGTTTCAGAGAACCCCTTATAACAAATATCATGTGGAGGAACTTGCTAATACAGGTATGTAAGATTTTTCTTGTTAGTATTATTTATTTATTATTATTTTTTTTGTGGGTGGTGTTTGTAATATTTGAAGTAAAGAATATGTGTAGTTGATCTTTATATGTAATTGATTTTCATTGGTGTTGGAAAATCTCAGGCTCTCTATCAAGTTACTATTCTCCTTACTCTACACTTCCGTGGTAAAAGTATACTTCATTTGGAGAATCAAACCATTGACCATGCTAACAAAGTGAAGAATACTCTGATATTCAACGCATTTGTTCTCTGTCAAGTAAGTCCCCTACCTGAAACAAATTTGTATGAAATATTAGTTGGCTAGTATTGGCTAATTGTATATAGGATTTGTTTAATGTTGTTTAGGAAATGGATACTGGAAATGGTTTGTTGTATTTGAAGTCCTTTATGGAGATGGGCTTTGTAGAATGCTAGAGGGCTTTTTTTAATATATATTTTAATTATTGCTGTGTGGAGTGTGATATTAAATGGTTGCAATTAACCTTTAAGAGTCAATATGAATTTTTTCCTTAGCTAATTCTTCAAACTACTGCAGATTTTCAATGAGTTCAATGCTCGGAAGCCAGATGAATTTAATGTATTCAAAGGGATTACCAAAAATCGTCTCTTTATGGGTATTGTGGGAATTACTCTGGTGCTTCAGGTAAGCATGATTTGCTTTGTTGGTGTTTTCAGTTGTAATGGATATTGCATCTGTCTTATTGTATCTTACCTTCTCTTTTTAGGTCATTATTGTCATGTTTCTTGGAAAGTTTACTAGTACAACTAGGCTTAATTGGTGGCAGTGGCTTGTTTGCATTGTTATTGGGTTTATCAGGTTAGTTAATAATGTATATCTTTAATGCATTTTACGAAGGGGATGTCCTTGATCTGAATTATTTGTGTGACCCTTTTGTCTGTCTCTTTATTGCAATCAGTTGGCCTCTTGCTGCTTTGGGGAAAATAGTACCAGTTCCGAAAACTCCACTCAGTAAGTTCTTCACCAGAGGACATTATCGGCAAAGGTCTCAGGGTAAGAAAATCTAATCCGCCTTGACCACATTGGGAGAGTCAGTACCTAAATTACAATTCCGTAAGTAAATAAGAATAATTTTTGTTTGTTGATGTTTCAGGTGGTCAATAGAGGGCAGTGATGTAAACAATTTCTAGATTATAGAAAGGAGTAGAGAGGGGCTTGTGTATTTCTTTGTTAATACCTCATTTTGGTATAAGATTGGATTGGATGCTCTACTTTGACCATGCTTCAGTTTGGGGTGCTTGTGCTGTGATTATGTTTTGGACAAGACTCTGCCTTTTCTTTTAAAGTTTATTATACAAAGGGCTAAGATTGTTTAAATCACCGCGTAACCAAAGATCATTCTGGCTGTTTCCATCTAGTCCAGTCAAAATTATGTGCAAAATCTGGAAATGTTGCCCCCACAAACAATGCTGCATAATAGTTGTGTCGTGTATATAAAAATTTGATGGAATACAAAAATTATAAAATGTTACAAGTACGAATAAAACATAACGCAACATCCTGAGAAATTGCAAGTTTATTTATGGCTTCGAGAATTAAGATCTTCTCCTATCGATTGAGGTAGTCTGATAGGACATGTTTAATATTTCAAAGAAGTAGAAGATATTATGTTTGGAATTCGACAGAGTAACATGGAGCCTATCATTAACATTTGCCGACCTAACTGAAAGAGAGGAAGCATACCAGCTTGTTACATTGTCGTGATAATGAAAAAACAGTTGTGTCGTGCATAGCTGTTGTATTGGTTTCATACAAATTCAGGTGGTTATGAAGTTTTGCTGAGATGGGTTTCAACAATCATCATCAGCCTTTAAGATCATCATGAAGCAGACAGTGAAAATGATGCATAGCCTTCTCAATGGAAGGAGCATATCTTCCACTACAATAGGCTGGTGATTCCAGACCCCTCTGAACACCTTCACACAGTGCAATGTCTTCCATCTGCAAGTAAACCACAAGTACAACAACTCATCAATCACCCTTTTCTTAACCCAATGTTAATGTACATGTACTATGCTTCCCGTCATTTTTAGCCATCTGTACCTGCACCTGCTCGCTTTCTTCTAGACTTCTTTCTATAAATTCTTCGTCGTCCTGTTCACTCCAATACAATATGATGAAACTATATTAGCGCTTTATCTGAGAGAAGACGCTTCTGATCAGCGTGCATATATGGCCTCCAATTAACATTATCACAATGCATACTTATGCAAAGCTAGAAATTACCTTGAGAGAGTCTTCAAGGAAGTAGTCAAATACCACTTGACATTTCATGGGCCCAAGAGGGAGTACCAGATTAGTGTCCATCCAAGGTCCATACCTATTATGAAGATAACCCGAAGATAAGGAATTCAAATTAACAAAAAGTCAAGTCCTCGAGGGAACACCCCAATGGTTCAAGCCTCGCACTTCTTTAGTAGAGAATCGCGGATTCGAGTCATGTTAGGTGTTGGTGGGGTGGGGAGGGAATGAGGGATTATGGGAAAAGAGGAGAGCTACTCCCTACAGCTTCGCTCAACTCATTGAGACAGTTTTTTTAATAATAACAAGTCAATCATAGCACACCAACTAAAAGCAAACAAGTACCTATTAATCATGAAATTTGGATATACAAATGCATAAAAGGCTTCCGATCCAAGTCGGTCATTGTCGTCTTCAGTTTCGCTCGAGCCACTTTTACATCCTTGGATGCTGACCTTTTCGAACATCTATTTCAAGAACAGCAATCACTTGGGGTTAAGCATAAAATAGACAAAAGAGAACAGTGAAAAGTAACCAACATCATAGGAATTCAGTTTGGACATTATCGAGTACAAACAAATTATATGTGGTTCACAAAATGAAAGCTGAGGACAAAGATGTCTGAGCTATTACTCTCTATAATTGAAAATCTCCAGAGAGAAGCATACTACTTATTAGTTGAAGGAAACACATTAGAGCAAACAGAAGTTTAACCATACCACTTAGAAGTTAGCAGACAGTTTAGAAAAAAGTACAGAAAAAGAGGTAAAGCGTACTGTGGTTGAATATGAATCAAGGTTAAGACCAGAAGCTAAGCCTTTATGTGCATATGGCACATGGTAACCCCCATCTAAGTAGTTGTCACAGAACACCTGCAAGAAGGAACAAACAAATTTATTCAGTTTCCAAGAATGTATCAATCAAGCTAATTGTTGTGTCTTACACAGCGCAAACATGTATACCAGGCATAACCTCAGCAATGGGTGATAAGTAATGAAACTTCGTTCAGAAGAGAAAATCAGAGGATAAGACAATATTTTGCGAAGATCAGGACAGATTGTTAAAGAAGTGAGTAACTGATTATGAAGCATGTTAATATTGAAAAGAAATAAGGCAGAAATTTGGACGGAAACATGCTAAGAATATACCTTCCAGTTACATTCAATGGTGTATTCACGTCTACAAACATAACTAAGGGAAGAATCAACTCCATTGGTTCTCAACATCTCTGAACAGCTACCAAGCCATTCATTTGCCACCATATCACTGTCAAATTCAGTAGGAGACTTGATCTTTTTGTCCAAATTGAGAAGAATGAAGGGACCCCATGTAGCAACTTCTATTGGTACAAGCCCAAATTCCTACCCTCCATGGCCAAATAAATCAATCAAATTATCACCCAGTTGGGAATTGAGGTAGAACAATCAGTAAGGTTGCTACAGTACTAATATCACATCATACATTCACTTTGAAGTTCTGTATTCCAGTTATTCTAGTTGCCTTAAGAAGTGCTCCGTCCAACCCATATGTCCATCCCTGAACACACAGCCAGATTTAAGTTGATGCCGTCAGAAAATAAAATAAATACTTAAAAGTACATTGATTGATACATCACAGCATCAGTCATTAAAATTGTTTTAATTTCTTTCATTAGTGGTCACTAACTCATTAGAAATATGAAGTTCTATCAAAATATTACACTGGATTCAGCAAGTGCTGGCATAGATCCATGCTTGTAGAACAAAATTTCAGTATCAATTACGAGAGTTTTCGCTTCATAGTAAATGTTATCTATCATGGAGCACATGCTGTGGGTTCAAATTTTATTCTGTCAGTTCAAAGTTTAACTATATGTCCTACCATGAAGCAGATGAAAGAAAAAACTCAGAATCATTGCATTGTGAGATATCAACATAGAATTTACACACAGTGCCTCAGCCCTTGCTGGTTTCTAACAAATAGTTCAAATGCTGATCGACTAAATAGACCCTGAATAACATCACTTAAAATACTCAATCCCTGAATCCTAGAGTGGATGATAGGACACAGCCACCGAGCTTATAAAGTACCAGCAAGAATTCCAGATGCCTCTATAGTCTACACTCTTTTGCCAAGTAAGAATTTAGAAAGAGAAAAAAAAAAGAGAGAAGAAAGAAAAAAGAATGCCAATCCAATAAAATAAATGTCATTCATGTGAACTAAGGCAATCTAAAACCAATTGCTATATAGAGCATCTAACTAATATATATGATGCCATTATAGATCATTAGTTTATAGTGGTTAAGAATGAAAGGGATAGTCCTATTTCACCCCTATCCTTTTACAGGAATGCAATTAATCCAAGTGAGTAACAATACAGGAATAGAAATAATGACCAAAAGAGATCTCAGAGTAGCCAGAAGCAGATGCTGTAATTTATTACGAATACAAGACTGCATTTGAAAGGATTTAAAGAAAAATACATAAATCTATATCAATTATTTCCTTCAAGTCTATATTAAAGTGGTAGCAGTAAACTCACATGATAAGGGCATACAAAACAAGATTTCCGCCCGCTTCCACATGCGAGAAGAGATGCATGATGGCGACAAACATTGTGAAAAGCATGAACCTTTCCATCATCATCTCGACACACCACAAACTCTACAATTCCCAATCTGTTATTGTTAACCCTCCATTTGGTTCTTAGAAAGCAGGTGAATAAGGAAAGGAGAGTGATTAGAATGCTTATCAAAGGAAGCCATTTCTAAGCATTTCCTTATTCTTTTCCAAGAACCAAACGGAACGTGAATTATTAGCTCCATCAACATTAACAAAAGCATCCAAAGAAAGCAGTCAAGAAAAAAAAGTAAGAAGTATAGAATATCAACTGACATTTTAATGTTTATGAGGATATTTCATGATGAAGGGTTAATAATAAGTGTTGTAATAACACACACCTGCCGGTGAAAAAGTCGTGTGAATCTTTTATCTGTTCTGTGCATCCTGACAACAAAGAGCCAGTAAAAGAGATGATAATGCATTGAAACAACTAAAACACTACAATTTGCATAATGTGAACTAATTCTATACTGATTGCATTTTTTTGCCATGTATGGAAATTTCTTAAAGAGAATATATTTGTTAAATTTGAATACTATACATAATGGCTTGTGCTTCTACTTTTAAAAGGTCAACTTCGTTAGAAAGGTTTCACTTGCACAATTTTAAAAATGTAACTATTTTATCTTATATTTGGTACTTTTAGTCACCACTTCAACAATATTTCCCAGTTCACATTGCCAAATTATTTCCTTTACCTATATTTTCTCAGCAACCAAACAGTATGGTAGGTCCTGTTTGATCACCAAGAAAATAGTCCTGCCGAGGTGAATAAATATTAAATTCTTTAATTAAAAACTCCCATTTTTTTACTATTCATATTTTCCATTTCATTCTTGTGGTTTCTTCAAATTTCCATTTCTATATCTACTCTCTGTGCAACCGAAATTAGAGAATTTTGAGCCAATTTGGAGCAAACAAGAATAAGAAAGAAAGATAGGTTGAAGGTGAAACAAACCAACGGCCTGCCAGCCTTTGTAGAAGACGCCATCGAGCTCGAGGGAAAGAAAAGAAGGGTCGGTGTACCAGGAGCTTGGTGGTGTTAGGGCTTCTTCAATTGGGATTTTGGGGTTGAATTCATGAACCAGCTGTTGGGCTTGAGCTCGAGCTTGAGCTGAGGCAGAGAGAGCAGAAACCACTGGTTTGGGGGTGAAACTGAGAGGTATTGATCTTTGATTGATTGATTGGTTAGGGTTTGGGGGTTGGAGGAATCGGGAAGTGATTGGTTTGAGAATCATCGTCATCGTCATTGACCTTAGGCGGGTGCTTCAATGGCTGCTTGCTTGCTACTCACTGAGTCACTCAATTCTATATTTCCTCTGTCCTGTAATTTACAATGAACTGCCTAAACTTTCTTTTTTAATTTCTTACTGTCCTTTATTATTATTTTTTATTCCGCTAACAATTCCGTCTAAAACTGAACGGAATTTTCCAAAAAAATATGTGCACAGTATATGACTAGAAAAAAAATTAAAATAACTATTTTACCATTTTTCTTCTTTTTCATTGGTCAAGAACAAGTTCATCAATTTTCCCCGAAAACTTCAAACTTTCGCCGGAAAAATCAAAAGTTTGCCGAAACTTCAAAGTTTCGCCGGAATATTCAAACTTTCTCCAGAAAATTTAAAATGATTTGGTTAAATTCACTCATTTTTTGTTCAATTAACAATAATCTAACACAAACCCAACACAAATCCAACAAAAAAACTAACACAAACACAACACAAATCCAACTCAAATTCAAAAAAATTTCAACCAACATAAATTCAACCCAAACAAAAAATTTGTTCAACCAACACAAACCTAACACTTATCTAACACAAATTTAATACAAATCTAACAAAAAAAATAGCACAAATACAACACAAATTCAACCCAAATCCAACTCAAAACCAAAATTTGTTCAATCAACACAAATCCGACACAAATACTAATATTCGACTAACAAATCCAAC
>JAYMTH010001670.1:0-14284 GCA_036897465.1 Pelargonium australe | reverse complement strand
AGGGTTTCGTCACGGCCGGCTGTTGCAGATCGAGGAAGAGAAGCCGGAGATGGCCGCCGTGCTTCGCCGGAGATCTGTAGCTCGCGAGGACCGTCGTCCCGTCGCGGAGGCTCAACGAGATCTGGGCGGAGCTCAAAGCTCTACAACGGAGCCCCGTCGCCGCCGGCCATGGCGTTCCAGATGGAATTTACGATGGAATTTTTTTTAATAATTTACGACGGAATTTACGACGGAAGATTCCGTCGTAGATTAATAATTTACGACGGACTCTACGACGGATTGTCCGTCGTAAAATCTACGACGGAATCTTCCGTCGTAGATTCCGTCGTAAATTATTAATCTACGACGGATTGTCCGTCGTAAAATCTACGACGGATCCTTCCGTCGTAGATTCCGTCGTAAATTTGTAATCTACGACGTTGAAGACGATCGATCCGGCGCCGGAGATCCAGAGGTCCGATCGAGCCGTCGCCGATCCAAACGTCCGCGGCGGAGATCTGCAGTCCGTCGGCGAGCTCCGATCGTCATCTCCAGATCTGGCGATTCGAGCCTCAGCGGCGGCGACCCGCGATCCACGCCGGAGAAGACGAGCGACGCCGGACTTGCAGAGGTCCGATCGAGCGACCCGCGATCCACTCCAGATCTGGCGATTCGAGCCTCGCTGGAGCTGCTCCTTCTCTCTCCCTCAGATCTCGCCGGCGGTCGTGCCCTTGCCGGAGCTGCTCCTCTCTCCTCTTCGGCGATTCCGGCGGCGATTCCGTCCACTGGAGAAAGGAAGGAGAGAGAGAGATCAGAGATTGAGAGAGGAATTGTTTGGCTTGTTAGCCAAACAAGCCCTTAAAATCAGTTAAGGGCTTGTTTGGCTAACATAGTTGAAATAGCTTAGGGGTATATTGGTCTTTTAACATCATACTAACGGTCAAACTAACGGTAAAACTAAAAAATCGTTAAATGTAAAGTTTATAAGAGTTATATGTCATGATCGATAGTTTATAGGGACTATATGTTATTAGTCAATAGTTCATATAAGCTTAACGTAATTACCCCTTATTTTAATTTATCTTCTCGTACGATGACTCATAAGCCGTTTTCTTGTTTTTGGGTATCTTCTTTAAACTTTAAAGAAAGTGAAAATACCAGTTGCTTGTGGTGAGCTCGACTGCTTTTGCGATTCAGATTCGGGTCATCAATATTTCATTGATCCATGGCGTCAGGACCCAAGAAGATTATCATTGACACCGATCCTGGTATCGGTAAGCTTTCAATTCCACTTCACTCTCGGTAATAATCAATGAATATACCATCTACTAGATCCTAGGAAACAAACATAGGATCTGCAGTTCAAAATCATGATTTCTATTACTATTTACCCATTTAATTTCACCAATCTGGATTCAATCTGCTCACCTACCCACACACCAGGAGGATTGTACAGAAAAAGGGTTGAACAAATCTGGAATTGGAACCCATAACATTTCATATGCTGATAATAAAAAAAATAAAAAATCATATGCTGTGTTTGGGTTCATGCAGATGATGCCATGGCTATATTTCTGGCATTACAGTCGCCGGAGGTGGACGTGATTGCTCTCACTACTATATATGGGAATGTTTATACTACTCTGGCCACCAGAAATGCCTTGCATTTGGTAAATTTATTCCCTTTTTAAACAGTTCATGAGTCTGTATCCACAACTCTCCAAGCTTATCATTGTAAAATTTGATTACATATTTGTGATTTAGTTGGAGGTTGCTGGGAGGACTGATATTGTAGTTGCTGAAGGATCTCATGTCACCATCACCGTATGTACTCTTCCTTTACTTTGAGCTTGAGCGTATATGATTGACCATTTCTCTTGTCTGATGTGTTAAAGGATTTTCTTTTAGTTCCCATACAAGTTCAAACATTTGTTGCTTGTACTTGATAAAAATTGGTCTTCATGGTCTCCCAGTATTAGTTATTAAACCAGTGTTTTTGTGCACTGAGAACTAAAGCGGGATTATGTTATGTTGGAAAGGATTTGCTCTGTCAATTAAGATTTTGGTATTTATGTCTGTGATGAATGCAATCATATTTGTTGTCTGATTTATACCGTTAAATTCACATCACAGTAGTTAAGACAAAGTGTCTATTATGGACTATAAGTTTGTAATGCATTCAAAATCTTGTTCCATACAGCCTTCGACCCAAAATGAGTGTTCTTGTTTCTGTTTTGAGAAAATTTAAAAAGTTGGTTAGTGTGATATATTTACTCTCGTATCCTTGTTAGTCGTAACTATGTCTTATAACGAACTTAAAGGGTACTAACTAACTTATTATAAAGACATTGTTGACAACTCATGCATAACTAACCCCCTAAAAGAGAAAGAGAACACTCATTTTGGGACAAAAATTCAAGTGAAACATGACGTTCATTTTGGGACGGATGGAGTATTAAAAAAACTTTATTCTAAGTGTAGATATAATTAAAATGTACTTGCACTTGAAGCAAACAAGTTTAGGTGCATGCAGAAGTTAATTGGGTGTGTACGGTACTGGTGTTTGTCAATCCTCTGCTCTTCTGATGTTAGAGAATTGCATGGTGGTATATTTGCTCTTGTTGCGTAATATATACTCTGAATTTCAGTTACTGTCATGATTTTTTACTGCCACATGCGCACACACAAGTTCATCCTGTTGTCTAACCAGGTTATGTGGTTCATCAATTCACTGCTTACTTATTTTGTGTAAAGAATGGTACAAAGCTTCGCATTGCTGATTTTGTCCACGGTACGGATGGACTTGGCAACCAAAATTTCCCTGCACCTAAAGGAAGGCAAATTGAACAATCAGCAGCTGCTTTTCTTGTTGAGCAGGCAAAATTATACCCAGGAAAAGTCACTGTGGTGGCATTGGGCCCACTTACAAATATTGCACTGGTTAAGTTCTTGATAATTTATTTGGTTAATACTTCAGCACAAACAGATATATGGGTTCAGGGGAGTTTCATTCTTTGTTTCTAAATGGATTCCCTATTGACCGCAGGCTGTTCAACTAGATCCCGGATTTTCAAAAAACATAGGGCAAATTGTTCTTCTCGGTGGTGCTTTTTCAGTGAATGGGAATGTTAATCCAGCAGCAGAGGCCAATGTACGTTAATATATATATATATACATATTGAGTTCTATTCCATGATGCTTTATCTAATTGATCGAAATGTTCATATCTATTAAGCATTCATCCTCTTTGTCTAACTTCTGACCCTACCATATTACTATATAAGTTCAATACGTACTAGACTCAAGATTCTTTCTTGTCAGTCTAGTTTTCAAGTCTCCCAATAAATCAAGTTAGTTGCTTGCTGTGAATTTGCACGAGTTTTGTTAGCAAGGAGCAACAGATATTCAGAGATGACTTTTTCTTTCTTGAGATTTATCTGGTTTTACAAAATAATATGTACCCAGATTCGTTCTCTTTTGGGATGTAAATTTCCTAAACGAATCTCTCTCTCTCTCTCTCTCTCAGTTTTAACCTTGGATTAAATGACCAGATATTTGGCGATCCAGATGCTGCAGATATTGTGTTTACTAGTGGAGCTGATGTTTTAGCTGTGGGGATAAATGTGACCCATCAAGTTGTTCTGACTGGTACTTCTTTGGTATATCATGTTTCTTTTTGCATGAATAGTATGCCAATCTGTATGTAATTATATTATGTTGATGTCTTCTTTGCTATCCTGATGATTAAAGTTACAAATATGAGTCTGCATTTATATTTGTGTCATCTAGTTTTCTATGTTCTTCCAAAAAAATGTATGACAGAGATAAATGCATATGTTAGAAAGGACCTCTAGGTTGATACAAAAATCTTTTTGTAATACTAATTATTGTGCATTTTAAGTCATGTCGCCATTATTGTTTCAGTTTTATTTTGACGGACTTTGATGCATTGTAGATGTTGACCGAGACAAATTGGCACAGTCAAATGGTAAATATGCTCAGTACTTGTGCAAAATCCTAGATGTGTATTTCGCTTATCATCACGAGTCATACAGCACTAAAGGTTTGTTTCTGGAAACGGATTGACAGCTCCCTGGGATTTTCACCACAATAATCATTCATTTGATTGACACTAGCTTTAATATTTATGTAGGAGTCTACCTTCATGATCCAACAGCCCTTCTCGCAGCTATCGACCCTTCACTTTTTACATGGATGGAGGGTGTCGTTAGAGTCCAGACCAGTGGGATCACAAGGGGACTAACAATATTATATAACAAACAGAAAAGGTAGTATTTGAGTAGTTTTGATATATTATTCTCTCAGGGGAGCATGTAAACTTAAATAGCTCAGGTTGATTTCTTTTACTTTGATCTTCAATGTCATAACATGAAGGTGGGTAGCAAAAGAACCACAATGATAACTGAAACTTGCAGAATTTGAATTATTTTCCTGAAATCTTAAAATAAACTTAGAAGAGGTGAAAGATTGAAAAAATGGGATGGAAAAGAAGAAGCAAAAAAGAATAGTTATGAGCGGAGGAGATTTCCAAACGCTTTTGAAATAGTATATGGGAATTATTTCACTGTTATTTGGTCTGTGAAGTACCCTGATAACGTGTTCCAGAAATGAAGGGTGAATGAGTGAGCTTACACACGGAAGTATAGAGATACCGGAACACTGAAAGGATGTGAGTAAGCTTAATTTTGGTGTTTGTGTTTGGAATAGAGATGAACAATATAATTGAGGTATTTAAGCACTAAGATTAAAGCATAAATAAGTTCTGTAAATGTGCATTCTACGCTGATTATACAAGAAGGGTGCTTTGCCCTTTATCTATCAAGTATGCGTACGCTATGAACCTCAACAGTTATTATTTGATATCTATCGCTTTGTAGAAATGAGGAGATAATATCGTTTCTGCTTGTTCTCTTGTTTTGATTAGTATTTGTTCTCTTAATAGAGCTTCTATAAAGATGGGAAACGGCGATGATGCAGAAATGCTAGCTATTCTAGGTTGACTGAGAGAATATTAAATAAACCAAATTATAGTAAATGCATCAAATATTTCTTGTAAAACTTACTATTGAGGCTGCAGTTGAGATTTAATTTCCATAGTCAAGTAGTAGATCTATTTTCTCAAAATGGGCAATGAAATCTATTCGATTAGTCAGAAGTTTATCGTTTCAGAAGTTGTGATTGATGTTCTTGAATTGCCCTTCACATCATTTCTACTTCTCGCAAACATCTGTCTTCAACTATCTTATTTGCATGCCAGGTTTGCTGAAGTCACAGAGTGGTCCGACAAACCATCAGTGAAAGTGGCAGTGACGGTAGATGCTCCCACTGTAGTAAAATTGGTCATGGATCGGCTTATAAACTCTTGATGCTTTCAGAGTTGATTTAAGTGATCATTCACGAGGTTGTGGCTCCATCTTGCGGTCTATCAATTCCAAAATTTGTATCATCAGTGTTGAAATTATCTGTATTCTGTTTTTGTGATTGTTTGCTTTCCATTTGAATTAAGAAATCCAACATTAGTACACTTTGATCATTAACAGATGGTTTATCTCTATTGTGGCTGGTCTGTGTATGCGAATGTTAATAGGAACTATCATCAGCTTAACGGTTAAGCGTTTTTAGATTCGTTAAGCGTAGAGTTTTTAGTTGGGGAAATTGCGGTTTACTACCTCAAAGTATGCATCTTTGGCACATAACTACCCTGAACTTTCCAAAAACCAATCTGTTAGTCACTCCGTCAAATATAATAATGATGGACAAAACTACCCTTATGCTAAAACAACCCTATTTGAGTGTGAGATTTTTTGAATTTTTTTCTCCTTCCTCCTCCCATCACTATCTCCTTCCCCTTTCACTTTTCTGAGCACTAAGGACAACCCATTTCCGCCGACATCCAAACTCCGCCGGCAAGCAGCCACGAACGCCACTGCCATCCATCTCTCCCCGAGCGCCACCGCTTCCTACCCGCGTCGCCGCCATCAACCCATCATTGCTCCAACCTCGCCCACCACAGCCGCCTCTCCTCGTATTTCTAGCCATGAGTCGGAGTTTGGGCTCACCAAATATGGTCTCGAACATGCTCGGATGAAGCTAAACTCAGGCCGTGCTCGGAAAGAACAAACCATCACCGACCGTTTGTGTCCAGCTCCTCCGTGAAGAACTCGATCGAAATCGTGAATTAGGTTCCTCTATTTCGGTTAAAATTTTCGGATCTACTAAGTTAGGTTAGTTTTTTCATATCTGATGGGATTAGGTTTAATATTTTAGAACTCAATAGATTGTTTCACTTTTACAACTCTTTAATTTGTTTTGGAGTGTTTTATTGTAATTTGTTTGTCATTGTAATTCAATTTCTGGTTGGAAATTTTACTCTTGAATGATATATGCTTTTGTTCACTTTTTATTTGATTTTGTTCATTTATATATTTAATTTGTTCATGATGTTCAGAGCAATTTTGGTTTATTTTATTCTGAAATTAATTTTTTTATTGATTTACACTTTTATTTGAGATTTGATTAGTTAATTTTTCAGATTTCCAGATTCCGGCAACCGGATTGTTCAAGTGATGAATTTTCCGTCGCCGGATAATTTAAACATTCATAGGAGGTGAGGTGAAGGATGAGAGGGTATTTTGGGAAGTTTATTAACAAACTGATCATGTGCAGCGCACATGATGACCTAAATGAAATTTTCCGTCAAACTTAACTGACAGAATGAGTTTTGGAATAGTTTAGGGTAGCTATGTGTTAAGAAAATAGTTAAGGATAGTTAAGTGCCAAACATGTATACTTTAGAGTAGTAATCCGCAATTTTCCCATTTTAGTTTACAGACAAACTATCATCACTTTAACTGGTCTCATGTCCTGCTACACTTGAAGAATATGTATAAGAGTCGGCATTCTTTGTATCTGGTACACTTGTTGGACATAACTTTGAGTCATATTGTCTTCAAGCCAGACTCCATTTATTGGTGTGACGTTTGGGAACTGCACATCACATCCTCATGGTGTTAGATTTTCATATCTTTTCAAACCGCTAATTAGTTTTCGGATTTGTGATCCGCCTTTGACCTCAAGTATCGATGTAAAACTTGAGACCACATACCACACGCTCATTAGTCGATTTAGATATGAAATTTTGGGTATCATCAAACTTTTTCTTTCCTTTATTAACTTTGTTAAAGTTAAAGCTCTACATATTATACTCTTAATGTCCTATTCGTTTTCTTTTTTAATAGTTACAACAAGACTTCTCATTTTCATTGTCACTATTTTTCTTCTTCTTTAGATTTGTGTTTTAGCTATGAGAGCAAAGAGTTTTAACCAAGTTAATACGATCGAGACTCAACTAAGACACAAATTCATGACATATCATAATTAGGACGACTGAATTTTAGCTTCTTTTTTTTTTTTCCTTTCTTACTAGTTCCCACAAGGATAATATAAAAATTTCACTTAAAATAATTGGAATTATATTTTGGAATTGAAAATGAGGAAATTTTGCTTCTTGTTTTTGCTTTCTGCCATTTTCTTACGTCACATAAGAAAAAATGTTAATCCAAAAGTTAATTTCGCGGGCTGGGCTGTCTGGCCCGCGGGCCAAAAGCCTATTTAACACGTCTGCTTACGTGTCAATTTTTTTTATGTGTCAGATGCATAAGCTCATGAGAAGTGTTTGGTCCAAAACAAAGAACATATAAAGTGGACGGAAAGGAAGAAAAAAAAAAAACGCAGCTATTTCAATTTTGAAGGTGCTCAAATCGAAAGAGTGGACTGAGAGTAGTGCCTCTCTCACAAGTGATTTACAGATTCTGAAATTTTCTCTCATTTTCTCAGCAACCAAACAGAGCCATTAGCGAGAGGGAATAAATGGACGGTGTTGTGAAAGGCGTTTTACTGGACGAGTCAGTAGTGTTGGCTCCGGAAGATGGGAATCAGAATCTGCAACCCGGAGTTGAGAATCTTCTCCGCAAGCTCCTCCGTTCTAAGATCCGTACGGTATTACTCGATCTTCTATCTTCTTCAATGTTCGTAAATCGTATCATAATTATGCTACTCCTCTCGCATGCATGTAGAACATTCTTTGTTTTAGATGGTAATAAAATCGAATTGGAATTCGTAGAAGCGATCGATTGCAGTTTTGTTACTTGTAAATTTGATTGTATTGACTTTTACATTTCGCTTGATTTTTACAGGGATTTTCTTATGGTCAGGATCTTTCTGCTGACAAGGTAATGTTCTATTCTGCTCATTATTTGCCACGGGAACAAGTATTTATTTGCTCAATTTTTAAACTATTTTTAGTATTTTCATAAAATCTTATAGAATTGTAGTTGTTTCCTTCTTTCTTGTAACTAAATGTTTGTTGCATGTTCAAAATTCGGTTATCTCCTTGGCCATTTTTACTAATTTAGCATTTTAGCAACTATATAGGTAAAAGTTTGATTTCTAGTGACTTATGGTTTACCAAGAGATGAAATGTTGTAGACATACTGCCCTCTGTTCAAGAGACACATAATATGAATCAAAGATGGATTGATGAGCACATAAATAATTGGCTCGTTAACTAAACTCCAATGTCTTCTTGGGAAGCCACAACAAATTGCAGATGTACCTAGTATATCTCAGAATTTCATCATCCTTAAGATGCAAAACTTTTTTTCTTTATTCCGGATTATGCAAGTATAGAACTTCTAAATACGATGTGATTGCAGTAACTTGGTTAACTTATACTAGTTCAGTTGCCGATCAAAAAACTTATACTAGTTCAGTTACAACTGATGAGATAGTTATTGATGATCATGCCAATTTAATTAGGTGAGTGTTCTTAAAAGAGCAGCAACGTTATACTCAGCTGATTGCTTTTTCTTGAATGCATCTTCTACAAATGATGAGACTATGTTAGCTTGGGGTCAACTGGGAGGCACTGTTTTGCATCTTGTTTCTGATAAGAAGAAGGACGCCTTTGTTAAACTAAGCTATCATGGGTGGATGACCATTGTTCAAAGTGAGTATCACTACTTTTTCCTGAAATTGTAGAATGAAGATGGATGTTTCTCTGTTTCTTCACAAATTAGGGAAACTGCCAATTGTAAGCCACCCATGTTGATAATGTGGGCTGTACTCTAAAGGAAAAAAGTATGATTACAACAGTCTAGTAATCAAGTTGTTTTTTGCTTAGTCTTGTACTGAATCTTTTAGATCTAGTTTGTTGCAACAATGAATGTGAGAAATTTTAGTTTCATGCTACGAAAAAAAATGATAAACTTTCTTGACTATTTGGCTATGAAAGTCTAACTGGTTGCTAAAACTGTGCATCCCTTTGCTTTTAGATGTTGAAGGCGGCAGTGCATGCGAGAAATCAGGCTTGCTTTATATTAAGAAGCTAGAAGAGTTACCTTTGACTATTTGCCACTTAAACAGAAAGGTTGTAATTTCTCCATACTAAATTTATTCCCTTACTGCTGAAAATGTATATAGACACAATAATATGCTTGCAAATGTGTTGAAGGTGTTGTGCAATTGGGAAAGAAAAATCATATCAAAGAACAATTGTGGCTGAAGTTCTTTGCAAAATAAAATAAGAAAAAACATAACAAACAATAATCTGACAAGTTCACTCTCCATGGTTCCAAGGAGATTGACCTTTTTTTATTTCCAATGGAGCTGAGAGTATTCTTGTTAAGCAATAACAGTGTTTGTTGTGTCATATTCCTGTGTAGAGTGTATTGAGTAAAGAACAATAGTCTATGTTATAAGATGATTAAATATTCCGTTCTTCAACTTTATCAGATAACTTATCTTTGGCTACAATGTATCTCATGCCCCCTCATTAACATATGACTCATATCTATATGTACTGATTCAATTCT
The DNA here is from genome assembly GCA_036897465.1 of Pelargonium australe. Classification (NCBI taxonomy): domain Eukaryota; kingdom Viridiplantae; phylum Streptophyta; class Magnoliopsida; order Geraniales; family Geraniaceae; genus Pelargonium; species Pelargonium australe. The sequence goes on along the minus strand of JAYMTH010001670.1, from coordinate 4,412 downwards.
TTTGATCAAATTGTACAATTTAACATGTAATTAAATCAGCTAAGGAAATGTGTGTAAAAGTTGAAGTAACATTCATTAATGTTTATTTCCCTTCATTTTATTATGTAGATTGCTTGGTGGTTGTTCTGTGCTTGTATATGGACATAAAGTGGGATTTAATCAATCATATTTGTATACCTTATCATTCATTTTTTGGGTTTTTAGTTTCGTGCATTCATCAGTGCTCACTTAGAAATGAACTACTGATTGCTGCTTATGAGTGTTTTCATATTCTATTGATGGTGTTAGTTTGAAAATCATGTTCTCCAACACCACAACTATCTTTTGCGTGTGTATTTTAGTATCTTGCATATACTAAATACTTTTGAGAATTTCAAACAGGCAATGGATGGGAATGTAGTGACAGTTTGTTACATTATGAAGCCTTCTCGTGAAGAAGATTTTGCCAAGGTAATTCTTATATGAAGAGTAATTAATTTAACTGATGTATTTAATTAAAGCTGTTACCCCAAAAATTTGAGCTATTAGGTGGAGGGGTACAATTTGTTTTTGGAGGGGTACAACTTGTGTGTGAAGTAGTCTCAAACTCTATTCACTACCAACATGGTATACTTTAAGGAATATCAACAAGGTATAAAAGGGAGGTTAAAAGAAAATAGAAGATGGTCTATTAAAATCTTAGACATACATAAAATGAAGGCTAAGGTATCGTATTCTTTGGTAAATTGAGCATATAAAGGCGATACCGTCAGAATTTTGAACCAGTGGATTTAAATTTGCATTTTTTCTTTTACCATTGTAAGACCAGTATAACACACCTAACATTTATGATTCATTTATACACTGTTATGGCAATTTGTGGCTTTTGTGCTGTCCTGAATTTTGCAGAGAGGTGCTTTTCCTTTATGTCCCACTCAAAATGGGTTAATATTTATGCCACTTTCATTTGAACTACCTCTATCATCTCAACTGAAAGAAGTTGATGTCATTCTCCACAAAGCAACTGATGAAATTGTCTCCATTGAATTAAGCAGCCATTCATCTAATAAGATTACATATACTGGGGGCATGCAAAAGTTGCAAAGGTAACTTTTGTAGTCTATTGATGTATCTTTGTAATAAAAGGCATAAGTTATTTCAAATAAATCCATTCAATTCCTACAAGCAAATAGTCAATAGAACTAGATAGGTAATTCATGTTCTTTGCTATTTACATTATTCTCTGTCTCTACTTATTTTTTCGAATTCGCCAAATGTAAAAGAATATACTAATCATTATGTTTATCTCTAATACCTTTCAGTTTTTACACAGATTTATGGAAGAACATCCAGAGTTCTGTGCAGTAGACCCACTAAATAAAATTTATCCTGTCGTAGATCGTCTAGAAATCCAACAGATTCTACTTGGTCTGGAAGACCTCAACAAGGAAGGGAACTGTAAAATCAGAGGGCCCCACTTTCTTCAGGTCATTTTCATACTATTTCCATTACGTATCACCATTCACCAATGCAATTAGGCTATCTGGATTAGATATTTTTACTTCATCTTTTCGCACTAGCAACATTTGTATATAGATGTTTCCAATGGTGGGGTCTACTCATTCAGAAGTTATGGTATTGAACATATAGTATATAGATCTTACCTTTGAAATCATCGTAGATAGTTATTGTTGGGTGGTCCACTTATGGACCCAAAATATAATGTCAATATGAATTTTTAGCAGTACTTCAACTAGTACCAAGCATGAGATGAGGGATTTTTCTATCATAATCAGCTTGGGTAGTAAAGACGAGAATGTATGCCATGGTAGATTTTTTATTCTCCTTTCCTTTTGTTTCTTTTCCCTCCAATTGGTTAGATTGGTTTGGCTACACAAGATGGTGTAGTTTTCCCCAACCTGGAAACCTTCCAACCTTGATGAGGTGGCTATTGATTGCCTTCCTTGTTCTCTAGTATGATGCCAGTACACATTTCTGTTCGCACCAGGAGAAACCTCCACGACTTACCTTTAGTGCTAATTGAGTAGAAGAGGTGTTTTCAGGGAGCTTTGAAGAATAACAGTTGAATGTGTTGTAAACCTGTCATTATGAGGAGTGTGGTGGTTTAGGCTCAGAAAGTCAAAAGCTTCAAATAAGTCCTTGAAATATTGTACTGGAGGAATAGTAGCTAAATTTTAATCTTTATGAAGATTTTTGATTTTTAATGAAGGTTAGTCACATTTGGGACCATGACGTCTTCATCCTTTGCATTGTGGCGCGTAAAAGGATAACTTATGTGAAGTGATTGTGGGTGTACAGAATTTGTGGCACAGACCTTGGTAGGAGTAAAAGGGTTATGTTTTGTAGGGGGGATGTTGTTGGTGTATGTATAATGTATATGCTTGTGTAGCTCATTTTTTTTTAAAACCATTAAAATTCTTCCGTGTCCACTCACATTGTTTATAATTTCCTTTGTAACTTTGTTATGTCCTTGTTTATGGTGAACTTATTATAATACTACAAGAATTCTGAAACTTACTCTGAAAATCCATGTTCATCTTAGTTGTGTCATTGTGCGCACTTCTTGCATTCGCATTGCAAGCACAATTGGAGGTTGTTAACATTTCTAATGTTCAAAAGTTTAATGAGCATCACATCATTACAAGATTAGAAAGTAGAAAGCAATAGTGGAGAATCTTGCATCTGGAATCCTTTTTCATTGGCCTGTTATTTTAATCTCTATGAATCTTGGAACTATGGTTGGTCAGAAGAAGAATAAAACAATTGTAGGACATTGGTTTTTCAACTATCCATTAATCAGGGGTTTATCTTGGTGGTTATTCCCAAAATAGTTTGACATTCATAATTTTTTTTTAATATCATAGTTCAAACTATATTTTGACTTGCACACAAATCAAATTCTAAGAACTTTATTGATGTTTCATTTTATCTGGATTTAAATTTTCAGGTTAATAATTTTAAGGAGCTTGATCTGGTTGAAAGACTATCAGAAGCTAAACTTTCTCTTCCATGCATAGTCAAGCCTCAAGTTGCTTGTGGTGTGGCTCATGCTCACAGCATGGTAATAATCTATTTACTTCTAGTCTCATTTCTGGTTCTATGAATTGAAAACTTCATGCCATTGCAGTTCAAGTTACTAGAGTAACCCAACTTGAAAATTGAATGGGGCGCATTCCTTGCATGATATATAAACTTTACTTTCTTTTTCTTTTCCTCCTTATATCATATTGCATTCATGAATTATTGATTGAATTTATTGTTAATTTGTTCTTCTCAGCAAAAGTGTTTCTCAGCCATCAATTGTTTTAGTTGTTAGAATTGGAGTGTGGATGGGTTTTGGGGGGTTCAATAATTTGAAGAGTGAATTGAGATTGGTCAGGGGTTCACATTTTATTACTCATGCAACTATAATTGTAGTTGTACACTTATCTCCCAATAAATCTTATAAAAACATAAATATGGATAACACAACACCTTCTTTTTTCGTATGATGGATGTTGGTAAGGTGATGCCTATCCTATAACAAGACTAGGCCTATTCAAGGTCTAAGTGACTTCGGTTACCAAGTACTTTGTCACACATACCTAACCTAGCAAGCAAAGCTATAAGCTAATTTCTTATTTCTTTGGGGAACTTGTAGGAGTCAGTTAATGATTAGGAGATGAACAAAGTCTTGAATGGCACTTTCTCTTGAGTGTGTTCTACAACTATTGTATAATAAATCATCCTTCTGTTGGTGAATGTATATTTAGAGTCCTTGACTTTAAGTTTCTACTTATCACCATATGGATCCGTTGTGATGGAAGGTTTGTTGTGGAATCTCATCATTAGAGGATCCAAGCAACTAATGGTAACACCTTCTACTATGGATGGATGAAGAAAATTGAGGAAGAGATTTTGAAAACTAATGCAGGGATATGAAATCTATTTTATTATGGCACTAACTATTTTGTATTATTATTTACATTATATAATGCAACCATCTAATGGCCTTGGGTATGGTGGTATCCACCTCTTAATTTCAGGCATTTGGTGTCAGGTTCAACAAGTACTTGGCAAAAAATCAATAAATTGACTATTATTTCATTAAAATAACAAGTAAATGGCGTAATGAACATGGATGTCAATTGGTGACACCAACACAATGTTCACTGTCAACATTTTTCTCTCCAGATTCAGCTGGTAAGATGAGAAAAGAACTGTTGGTCAGAGAAAACATGCAAGGAGCTGATTGTTTGATTCCAATGTCACCAACCATAGTTTTAATTCAGTTTGCAGGGATTTTTCATGTTATAGGTTTAAGTTCTTGATGTATCCTTTTTAACCAAAAAGCTGGACATCGGATTAGGTGAGAAAGTGGTTGGCCTATTTGTTTGCCTAAATAATACTCCATCCGTCCTAAAATGAGTGTC
>JAYMTH010001669.1:0-14285 GCA_036897465.1 Pelargonium australe | reverse complement strand
ATTTTTGTAGAAGAACATTTTTAACTAACATTTCTGAAATGTTTTTATTTATTTTACCATAAGTTTATTTATTTATTTTATTTTATTATTACTATACTCTCAAAATGAGTGTATATATTTCATAAAAATTGTCCCAAAATTAGTTCTCATAATCATAGTTGGTAAGTCAATATTTCTAAAATACAAACATAGTGAGGGGTATAATGGGAAAAGTTCAACCATACATAAAATAGAAAATTTTATGCTACTGAGTAAGTTATAGTTCTGTGTAGGGTTGATCCCTTGTTATAATTGGATTATTAATGCCCTTTCTACAGTTTTGTGAATGAATTTGAATGAAAGACGGACGATACCCCACCATTGTAGGGTCTAAGAAGAGATACCCCACCATTGTAGGGTCTAAGAAGAGTTATTTACTTTTGAATTAGTGTAGTGTAAAATGATAAATTTGTCTCAAAATAAGTTTCATTTTATAATTTGAATGCAAAAATGTAACGTATTTTCCAAGTTAATTGATGAATACTACTAATCTATTTTTCTAACCTATAAAACAGAGTGAGAGAGTTTTAACGAGAATATACGCGCACAAGTAAATAGGGTAATTAGTTATGTCATTTCATACAATTTCTTGATTTGTGTGAATAACTTTAAAACGTCACTTATTCATAACGAGAGACTTTAGTTCACTTTGAAAATCGAAACTAGCAAATTGTGCTAACATTGGACAATAAAAGAAGCATTGATACTTTTGATGCAATCACTTATGGAATGAAGAATTTGGTACTTTTGATGCGATCAAGTATTGAATAAACAACTTTGGTTCTTTTGATGCTATTGATTAGTACTAATTTTTCGATTTCCTTGTGCAGAAGAACGCTCCTTGGCTCTCGGTCCCTCAATTCGGGGATTGGGATCAAAAGGGTCAGTTGCCAGATTACTCTCTTGACTTCTCGAAAATCCGAGAAATGAGGAAGCAAAACAAGAGGGACGTGTCGAGGGCGAGTCTTGGAAACGAAGAGGAGCTCGTAACCTCAACCGCGCCCAACGAGAAAAGCACCCACCGGAGGAACCTCCAAGACCACCATTACCATCAGAACCACCACTCTCCCACTGTAAGATTCTTGTGCTCATTACAAAATTGCATTGATTGTTTTGTTTGGCCTCAAAGAAGAAGCATATTGAATATGATATACTATAAAGATAGTTGTTAGGTATATAAATAATGGAGTGTTTGGATAATGAATGTTCTTTGTTATGAAGACATGCATGTGCTAGGACTAGATATGGATACTGGTTCTCGATTTGATTTTTGTTCCAATTTGGTTCTCTTACTATCCATTTTTCTTCATTTCCTATGTAAAATCCACAACTCGCATTGAATCGAAAAAATATGAACTGATATCCGAATTGTTATCTTTCGAGTAAGTTCATACTCGTTCACACATTTCCCATTTCCTGTGTAAAGCCCGCAACTTGAAATTTGAACCTCTTGCTGATGGTGCTCGGGTAAGTTTTATTTTGACCCCAAAGGCTGAATCGTCAACTCTAACTCAAACCCGTAGACTCAAGGTTGGAAGCAGTTTTCGAAACTGCACCAGTCTGAGGTTGCATGGTTTTGATATTAAAACATTTAAGAATAGATGTATTCATAAAATCAGAGTAGAGCTCAGGTGCAAGTGGTGCACATGCTGTCATGAGTCATGTGTGTGTGTATATATATGTATATATATATATGTGCAAGTGTATGTATATTACATGCAGAGATTGTATCTGTTTTGGCTCTTTTGAACAATAAGAACTAAGAAACTATATTTTGTCAGCAAGAAGAGAACTATACTTATCAGGGGATGACATAATATTCTGATCCATTTGAGTATTTATTCACTCTTTTCTTTAATATATCTTTGTCATTAAAAAATCAAGAACCCTTGAAAATTGATTTTTTTTTTTGTCTCGTATTGTTTGTTTATTAGTGATAATACAATTAAAGCTGACAATATAAATTTCGGGTCAGTGCATGGGATTTGGATTGGGAAGTTCAAGATCCTAACTCGGCCTGCAATAGATGTGGTTTGTGCAAGCTGGGTTTTAGGTTTGTCATCCAGATTAGAATGTGAACAAGATTTAACCTTCATTTTGGCAAATTCGGGCCTAGGGATGGTCATAACGCGGAGAAATTCCGCCAACACCCGCACCGAAAGGAGCCAGTAATGGGAACGAGAATAAATTTTACTCTCCATGCAGGCATGAGGACGGGAATGGGACTCGAATAGCCATTCCCCGCCCCATACCCACCAAACAACCATTCCTATTTGGGTCGTTTACCCAATCGAGTTTACTCAACCCTCATCCACCCGTACATTTCTATATGAAACTGTAACTCAAGAGGCACATCTTTTCAAATCTGAAATCTGAACCTCCAACTCTCACTCAAAAAATCTTTCCAAGAATTTGGAAATTCATGTTTATAACCCTTCTTATTTTTGCTTTGTTTTTGTAGCAGACAAGGAGGAGTTTCTTCAGCTGCTTCAGCTGTTGTGCAAAAGCTTGAAAATGGATACACAAAACCTGTAGTTTTCTTCTTTTGTTTAATGCTAATGGTTTGGGAGATCATTTTGTTTTCCAAGTTTTTTTTTTCATTCTCCAACTCTCTTTATGTGCATTTTTTGGTTCATTGTGCTTTTTTCCTATTTGGGAGGCAGTAATGTATCAGTGATATTTGTTGCTCTCTTCTTTTAATTATTGAAATATTGTCGTGTGAGAGTTGGGATGAATCTCGCTTTGTGAGTGTATGTCGTGTTGAAAATTTTATATTTTTATTAATAGGTCAACTTGAACACGAACCCGATCTGTAAATTAAGTTATGCCCAATTGATATTACGCATAATGCCACGATTACTACCACATACGTTTACATGAGTAACTTTGTACACTAGGTATACATGAAAATTTCAGGTTAATGTTCAAATGACCTAAATTGTTGACTCTAATTTTCATGAAATTACAGTACATAAATACAAAATTTTGGGCAAATTACATTATCAAATTGTTGGAATTCAAATCGATTTGTCTTTCAAAATTCGGTTAGAATTTTCACCATGATTTATCTTTCCTTTATAATGAACAAAGGTCCGTATGAGAGTGACAAACACACTTTCAGCCAACTTAAATATAAACCCACGGGCATTGAAAATACAATCTGATTTCATTTTTGCGTCGGATCGGACAAAACCGCACATTTTACGGTAGAATCCAAAATTCGAAATTCTAGCACATGAAATATGGACAATTAAGGGATACATGGATATGGTCCCATCAGAAACTTGGATGGGGGCCAATTGATGTGTTTTCAGCCTCAAATTTCTGTCCGATTCTCTCATACTTATTCATATATACATACACGTGCATTCTTTTCATTTCCACACAATTTCATGTTATGTCCATATAAGGATGTTATGTCTTGAACATTTTCACCCTAGTGGTTGAGACGAGCATTTCGCGCCCACGAAATCACTAAGACATGCATGTGTTAGTTAATGACGTGTCATACCCTCACATGACATTTGACCGAAGAATTGCATGATAACACAACACAGTCAAGTGACAGAGTCCTGATACCATATTAAACTTTATTCATACCCGAAAGCGTAAATCTATTAACCGATGTAACAATATCAAGCAATTTCAAACAAGTAAACCCCGAAAACCACAACCCAAACTTCTTTCAAATCGGATTTGGGCTAGGCACTTTCAATCGGAACCCGAATTGACAGCTCTAATGTCTACCCCTACTTTCAAGTTCTCTCAACAGAATTTCTACCCACAATCCTTCACGAGAATGCTACCATAAGACAATTCCAAAACATATGATGTGCTACTACAAATGGATATGCATCACAATCACATGTAGATACAAAGTCAATTTGGATGCAATGCAATGCCTTGTCAGGCACGGCACTGCACTTTTTTCAAACATGACATGCCATCAAAGCAACTTTAAGTTCAGTCATGTGCATGTCCTGGTTTGGCTTCTACAACTCCATGTAAACCGTAACAAAAACGGTCCCCCTTTCCTAACGTCGAAAGAGAATTTTACTATTGTTGGCAGCGGGATGGGTTTTGTAAACCCTCCAATCATGGATGTTGAATCCTAATTCAAACCGAAAACGGAATGCAGTTTTTTTATTCGTCATTGGGAATCAAATACGAAGATTTATATACAATCACAAAACTAGCGGATAACTAAAGTTAAGGTTAGATATGCGTTTGGGCAATACTATGAGTGAGTTAATTGTTCGTAATTACTACTATATAAGAGTTGGCATTTCGGATTTCAGGTCAAATCAGGTTATTTCAGGTTTAGGTTGGGAAAGTCTAACCCAAAATCGAACCTGACCTAAATAAGTTTTGGGTTTCACGTGTAAATTGAGCAGATTGGACCAACCCAAAAGTTGACCGGGTCTAAGTTTATGCAACCAATCTCGGAAAATGTGAAGCGAGTTTCAGGTGCACAGATTCGGATCTGCATTGCCAGCTCTACTCTTGTGTGTGTGCGCGCGCGTAACTAGGGGGCGGGTGAGGAATAGTTCCTAGCCCTTATCCCCAAACGGGCTCCGATGTAATAAACATCCTTCCAGCTTTTTAATCTAAAAAGCCAGTCCTACATTAAGTTAGTTCATGACCTGTAAAGATAACTTTTTAACGGCAATTGGTGACGCCAAAAGTCGATAACGAAGAGTACCAAATAACTTCCATTAATGAGCAAACCAAATGAGTACTCTTGTAAGTTTGGTAGGTACAACCGAACAAGGATGACATAAAAAGAAGGCCCTTATAGAACATTATGGTACACAAGTTTTAGTCTGCTCCTAAGAGACATCAAAACAGTACATCCGGTTTGGATGTAAGGATGTTAATTACCAAGTTCGGTAACCGACTCAAAAACAGTACATTACAGTCTAGTGACTCTGGTCTTACAAGACATAAAAACAATAGTTCGGGTTATGGATCATTATAGTACACGAGTTTCAGTCTGCTCCTAGACATCATCAGAAAAGTACTTTGGGTTTGGATGCAAGGGTGTCAATTACCTAGTTCAGTAACTGATTCAAAAACACTACATTACAATCTGGTCCTAGAGGACATAAAAACAATGATCCAGATATGGATGCAATGATATTAATTATCTAGTTCAATAACTGATTCAAATACAGTAAATTACATACGAGAAACCATCAAAATTGAAGACTCTTGAGAGACGAACAAAGAAGCAAGTCAACATGGAAACATAAGGCTACCAATCGGTTCATACAGAAAGTCTTATCTCAAGAAAAAACTATTTTTTACATAAATTGACATACCAACATTAGACCTTCTTGATAATCTGAACAACGTCTTCGTCTTCGAGCTCGTGCTCCTGTGACATAAAAAGGACCACATATGCATTTCCCCATCAGCATATGCAACTACATGAAAGTTGAACAAGAAATGACGGGAGATATCGGTATATAGAATGAAGATAGAGGAGCAAACCTTGCCAACTCTTTGTGGCTTGTGTTTTGCACTTGATCCCCAAACTAGAGCACTGTTTTAATACCCAAAGTTAGTTTCCAGAAACAATAACTATATATGGTGAATGTTAGTATGCGGCAGACAGTCTTCAAAGTGTTTTCAAATGTATAAAAAGAACCCAATCGTTTGCCACAAAAAAGAACCAAAACGCAACACAACAGCAAAAATACCACTAGTCGGGTAGCCGAGCAGGTGGCTTCATGTAGGACTGTGCAGTGGTCCAAAAGACCGGACTGGATTGGACCAGAACCAAATAAGAAAAATTTAAAAATTACTTTTCAAAAGAGAAAATCACAGGAGTAATGCAAATTTTACGATTGGAGTATATTGGGCGAGTAATAATGAAGTGAAATGTACAAAAAGTAATCAAAAAATGCAGTTTATGAGTTATGATAGAATAAAAATTTGAAAAGAGAGAAGGAAAAAAAAAAAAAAACTTATTAGGTACGAATCGGATTTGGACTGGACCGAATGTTTCATTTCCAATTCAACTTCAGTTTGGGTCCAAATTTCCAATCTAGACCATATTTTGCGCAGTCTTAGATTCATGTCCTCACAGGAACGACAAATAAACCATTGGACTTTGTACCCCTCCCGAAGCACCCAAATGAATCCTTTGTGTCCAATCCCATAGAGTGCCATATATGCAAAAAATAGCCAAAACACGCACCCAAACAAACATAAAACTAATGATACCGCAAATAGTTTAAGAACTTACTACTTAAATTGTTTAAGCATATCCTTATGGATTCGGGTGCAGAAGTCTTCAACTGTCCTCTTCTTAGACGACAAGATTACCGGGTCTTCATAGTCTGGATTCATTCCTTTGGGCTTGGTGTATATGCGAGTTAAATTGAGATATTCCCATATTTTATCCAGCAGACCGTCAAGGTTCCATTCCAAGTGTGCACTACAGAAAACCCATGCAAATTTACTCAAAAGCAAACTAAGTATGTATCTTCAAAAAATAATTGCACTTGATACTCAGCTACGTTAAATGATAAAAAATTAAAAATTGTCAGCAGTATTAGAACAAAAAACCCTCAAAGAGATGAGGTTTGTGCATTCATTCTCCTTTAACCTCAACATTTTTACGTTTGATAGGAGCTTTTTTGCTTTTTTCTGTGCGAAGAAAGCAAGAAAATTGCAGTTCAAGAGACTGAAAGTTTGTTAGACACAATTCTATCCAAACAAGATCAGGTAACTGCCCTAGCAATGGCCAGAAAATTGATTTTGTATCACACAGTTCTGTGCTTTTAATTCATGATAAAAGGTACATAAGGAGCAGAATAAATAAATCACCTGATTGGACAGTAGTGAGGTAGTTTATCCAAAATCTCTAGTTCTTCAAGTGTAATCTGGTCGATCTTGTTTACAACATAGATGCAAGGCATGTATATTCTACTGCCCTCAATTACGTCTATGAGGTCATCTGCAGTTGCATCATATCTGAGGGTAATATCAGCATTGTGCATCCTGTATTCACTACATATCGCCTTGACAGTATCAAGGTCGAGATGTGTGTTGGTCACAGTCGATGTGAAATTGATTCCACCCTTATCTTTCTTCCTGAATGTCAAATTGGGAGGTTCCTTGTTTAACCTGTTCTTACAAAAAATACGGGGGAAAATACATTAATGAATAAAAACTGGGAGGATACGCAAGAGCAAAAATAATTGATCTCCAATAAACCAGTATTGAGTAAGATGCATATCGAGCAAATAGAATTTTCCAGTGGCATCATGAAGGCCCACTTCCAAAAGTGTAGGTATCTATGACAGTAGGGTTAGTAAGTTGTAATTTCTCACAATTATTCAATGAAAGGGTACCACCAACCGCACGGTAATGATGCTCCCTCATCAGTTATTATACCTTTTGTATTCATTTAGGCATACGTTTTGAGCAGATGGATCATAGAACGCAAGAGGGGGAAATCAAGAAGGAAAAGACATTTACAGAATATTCATTTCAACCACACTACATCTTGTCATAATATATTCAGCATCGACCTTATCTTTCAAGCAGACAGATCAAATGTATACTTGGCAAAATTGCCTGCAGGCCACTAACCAGCCGGATATACATGCGGGTATTTTTAAGCCCAGCCCAATAAAAATGGGCTCGGGCCAGAAAAAAGGTACCCTGATAAGGATGTGGGCTTTTTTGGCCTGCCACATTTAGGCCCGAGCCCTAGCAGGATTGACCCAAATTGGGCCCGCAACCCGATTTGCCAAGTCTAATCATAGGTACAGAAATAATTTATAGCAATAAGAGAGAGAGAGAGAGAGAGAGAGCGAAGGCAATTGGGAAAAGATAACATTTCTCCTAGAACATCCTACAAGTTCAACATGTTTTGCAATATAAGTATAAACATTGGCATTCAAATTAAGAGTATATTACCACATCAAGACCTGAAATTGATCAGAAACAGGCGGTATGCAAGTAGACTACTAGAATATATATGCCAAATCCCATGCAGAATACAAAATAGCAGAGCAACTGTATAAACACAAAATGATTTTCTACTGTACCTTATGCCAAATCCCTCAAGCTCTTTTTCTATCAACCTCTTATGAGTAATTGGCTTTATTGCATCAAGAACAATTAAAATACAATTGCATGTTCTGGCAGTACTGATAACCTGGATTACAATGACATAAGTTTTAACCAACAGATCCAAGTGGACGAAAAAATGAAGAATGTAAATGAAACAGATGGTTCTATAACTGATGTATTTTAATCAAACTTTGTCCATGAAATGGGTTTACATACCAGAGGTTGACTCAAGAATGAGTACATTCCAAACATATTTGCAATTATATCACCATCATCATTATACCATGGTAGTTAAATAAGTCAGTTTGAAGGAAATGTTAATAGAAGAAATGATAGTATAAGCTATGATACATGTTACAATACAATACTATATATATCATTCAAATGATACATGTTACACATATTCCAAGATAAAAATAACTAGTATATATCTTCACCTCAGGATCAATACACATATTACAGATTAGTCATTAGTGAATCACAAATTGTGAAAGTGTACCTGCCTCCCTCGACCCTTTCCATCCTTAGCACCCTCAATAATACCAGGGAGATCCAACAGCTGTCAATGAAGTTGGGAGAGAAGTAATGAGGGAAAAATAAAAAGTAGATGCAAAAAAAAATCTCAAAATGATCAAGTTGAGCAAACCAAATTACAAGGGAATAAAAGTTCAGTGAGCTATATTGTCAATTGTCAATGATAATGATAACTATTTCTGCATTTATTGTAAGAGCAAAGTGCAGTTAAAAGCACATATTTTCCTAACTTCTTAGTTTTTATTTGCAATCTTCTTTAGTATTGGCAGATAAAAGCAGTAAACAATGCTTTAGTAATACATCTTTTCCCACTCCCTATATTCAGCATTTTAGCACAGCATAACATAGCTTTCCAAATAGACGCATACGGATTACAGTGTAGCAGCAGATCCATTTCCCAGACAAAGCAGGAAATGGATCGCACAATAACTACTCTCATTTGAAGAAGATGAAACATCTATGTGTGTGTGTTATTGACATCCTCAAATGCCAATAAAAATGATATGGAGACCCTAGGCTAGGCATAAAACTAAAGAGAGTCTATTCTTTCATGAAGTTGTAGGATAAGCACAACTTAATACAAACCTATAAATATCTTCTAATACCATTTAAGAAATTTTCAAATATAATTTGGACCAAAGCCCAATTTGATATACCATATATGAGGTTCTAAATTAAATTTATTTTGAAATGGATCTACTTTCACATAACTTCATGAAATTAGCATGGTAAGATACAAATGATGTTGATGGTATATCAATATATCATATGTGACTATAAGAGATGAAATCCTTTTGCATACCTGAATTTTAGCTCCACGATACCCAATGACACCAGGGATGCACGTCAAGGTAGTAAATTCATAGGAAGCAACCTGTAAAACATGAAGTCATGATGTCTTCAGACTTCAATAGATACCCAGTAGATAACCAAGCAGAAGCATTCATAATTGAATGTGCCTTGCCATACCCATTAATTCCCTTCCCACCAGTTCCCACAATATATCATTGTCTAAACATAAGCTTTTACTTGTTCCCACAATATTCCTTTACTTGTTCAACATAAGCTTTTAACATTTTAAAAGTACAATGTGGTCTGTCTTGTTCTTGTATCATCTTATCTCCTGAAGTTTTGTTTATATATTGCAACTCTTGAGTCAGATGACGTATATAAATTTTTGTACCATTACAATACTACGGTGCAAATTGGTTTATCAATAAACTATGAATCAAAGTAGTAGATAAACTTTATTCTTGGTTTTCTGGATAAACCATGAATTGAGATGGAAAGAAATGGAAAGAAATGTTTTTTTTTTTTAATTATTATTTTCTGAATTATAACAATCACAACTTAGGTGGCCTTCTTCACTTAAATTTCAAAATAACTAGATTAGAGAAGTTAATGCAAGCATGAATGGGTAGCTTCGTACCTCTGAAAACGTTCCTGTCAATTTGTTTAGAAGCGTCGATTTTCCAACAGAGGGAAAACCGACTAGACCAACCCTTGCATCTCCACTTTTAGTCACGTCAAAACCTTCACCAGCACCACCACCGCCTCCTTTTGTTGTTGGAGTAAGAAGTTCTCTTCGTAACTTAGCAAGTTTGGCCTATGATATCAGATTGAGATCGATTACATCAATGTATACAACAACAAAAAAAAACATCAGAAATGTTTTTCGTAATAGAAAAATACAAGCTCTATCGTTTCATTTCTCATTGGTATTCTAAATCATCGAAGTTGGAGGGAAAACTATATGTACATCCTCAAAAATAAATTAATAAAACAACTTCCATTGTCAGTAACACAATATAACCACCATATTTCTTCAAAACTTTACTAGACATTTCCAAGCATAAAAATCAATGAATTCTTGAAAATGCATAAAAATCAATGAATTCTTGAAAATGCATAAAATTGAAACAGTTTACTTCCAAAATAAGCCAATTTGATTTAATCAATTTTACTAGACATTTAAAAGCATAAAAAATAAATGAATTCTTGAAAATGCATTACGTTGAAAGTATGAAACAAATTATTTCTAAAATAAACCTATGTTATTGGAAATGAACATTTAGGATGTGAATTGAAAGATACTTTGTTTTATATTGTTTAAGAGAACAAGTTAAGTAAATGTTTAATTAATAAAATTTGCCAGATCAACAACAAATTCTGAATGTATATTTCCCCTCATTGCTGATTCAGTGATCAATACACTGCAACCATGAAAACTATGACGATAAATTTAAAATTTCAATGAAGACCATTTACCAATGACATTTTTCATCAAATAGCCAATGGCAATAATTCAAACAAATATATTACCTTGTGATAGTGCTAATATTCGCCAAAGATTAAAGCATTAACAGGGGTGAAAAGCTGTAAATCCTTTAAAAGTGACCAATAATACAAGTTTCTGTATGAAACAATATAAAACTTTCTTCCATAACAATCTTAAAAAAGAAAAAAAATGCAAGAAAATGTACCTTGAGCAAACCAAGATGATGGGCAGTAGCTTTGTTCTTTTGAGTCCTTGCCATCTGCAATTAACACAGCGACAGATTTCTAATTCCAAAACAATATATTCATCTAGCAAGCAGTGCCTATGATGCAAGTTCCAAAAGGTTGTTTCCATCGAGTAATATTTTTTTCGTCATGGAGACATCTTCAAATTTGTAAACATGGCAAGAAAATGTTCTAGACTTCTGTGAATTATAATGATTAGCAATAACTTTTGGAGCTCTAGACTTCAAGAGAAACCGTCAAACCACATAATGTTTGAAAGAGATTCCCATAAATGGCTTGCACTTGCAAACACATTTTCTAAATCTTATCACAAACTCATCGATAACAGCTATAGTAAAAATAACACATGCACAAGAGCTTGTAGGTAATTGAAAAAACTCTCTTCAGCATAAAAGTGCAACCAGAGTTAGATAATCAAATCCCTAAAACATATTTGTATTTCAGACTGCAAATAAAATGATTCATGCAATAGCAAAGAACCAATAATATGATTCACTATTGGATTATTAACTAGAAATTTGTGGAAGTGGAACGAAACTAGAAACCTAAACTTATGTGATTCACTATTAGATTACTACTAGATGCAGAGTACACTAAACTAAAGCTCAATCAAAATAACCCAAATATCCCTAGCTAAGTGGTTTAGCTGAAGTTGAGCTAAGTTCATTCCATTTTCTGAGCAGCCAAGCAGCTTCTACAATGGATCAAACTACGTACACTCACTTCCTACCATTTTTAGCAAATCGCATCAGTAGAACATAGTCAAATACTCAAATTCTGATCTGAAAATGTCGAATATTCCTCCATTACAGACCATAAAAAGTTAAAATTTTCATGTTATCGTCAATTATCTCCATCTTCTGATCATTGAAACGACGGAAAGAGACTAATAGGGATACGATAGTTCACAATGAATTTGAGAATTGCGAGATGATAAAAATACCTCATCTTCGATGTCTTTGATTTTCTGCATCACCGTCGCCATGGTTGGAGGAGAGAGAAGCGAAACTCCGGTGGAGAGAGAGTGTGCACACGCGCGAGTCTCTTCGAGATCGAATTGTACGGACAGTAGCGTCGAGTCTGTGAAGTTGCAGACCGGAGCAGCCTAGGAAGGAGAAGAAGCTACCAGAAGAATGAGCCGAGGGGTTTAGGTTTGCAAAAATGGGCCCATAATGAAACATTATTGGGCCTGGTCATAATGGGCCTAGGGCAAGTTGGCCCATTTAATATTTGAAAATTAGTTAGAGACAATGTCAACTAAATGTACGCGTAAAACCAATGCACAAAATACACATGCGTCTATCCTCTTTTGAATATCTTCACGTGTTATCTATAAGCCTTCAAGTCGTATCTCATTTGGGAGAAATTACCGCCTTAAAAGGTTGCATTTTTTGTTTTGTACAAGCAAAACGACGGATGAGGTGTTTCTTCATGATATATCTGGTTTCGTACGTCATGAATATGTACTAAAAGTTAAGAAATCATATCTACTTTTTATTGGTTTTGGTAACAATCATGAGTTATTTATACGACGTGATTGTAAAAACAACAGTAAACAAGCTACTTTCTCGGTGGTTTGTAACGCTATCCCGATCAGCCTCCACGTGCACCGAATTGAGTGACCTTGATGTTCACATGTTGACTTTCTCTTGTCCCCAAATCATTTTTTGGATTTAAAAAATACTATATTTCCTTTTAAAATTCCAATTCTAAAAAAATCAATATTGACACCACACAAATATTTTTGAAAAAATGAAACATAAAATGAACAAGTTGGGCTTAGATAAAACAAACTGGGCCCAATAGATTGGGCCGTATATGAGTTGGCCCACAAACATTTGAGCATTAACAGATGGGTCCCACCAGTATCAAGGTGGGCCCACGGACAAAAATTAATGTGATGGGCCCACCAAAGAATTGAACTCAACGCGTTAGGTCGCAAAGTGTTTTCTAATATAAATCCACTTAAAGTCGGTCAAAATAGCGACCCAAACCTACCATTTAAAAAAAAAAAAAAATTAATTATTGTATTATTAAAACATTTTTGTCCATAATATCGGTTTTGATTAGAGCTATCAATTTGTCTGAACATGAATACAACACGAAATAAATATGTTTATATTTATTAATTGTGTAAATTTATTGTGTTTACGATGATTCGAAAATATGCTCGTACGATTAATTGTTTATGTTGTGACACGCTCGATACACATAACTCATTATATGAGAATTTTGAGAACTCTATGATATTGCCCGCACTGCAATACTTGTTTAAGAGTTGTATTGGTAAGTTAACTCAAAACGCTCTAGTTAGTGTTATTGTTCATACACGATCTTTTTGTATGCTAGTTAACACTAGTAGTCATATACTCATATTCATCCAGCTAAATATGTTTTATTTACTTGTTTTGGGTTGCGTCGTGTCATGCGTGTTAGTTAGTGTCGAGCCAAAAGTGTTGGTTTTGTTGTACAAAACACTTTAAATTGTATGACTACTAGTGTTGAGCCAAAAAAGTGTTGGTTTTGCTGTACAAAACACTTTAAGTTGTATCGAGCTAATCATATCTTGTCATGTAAATTCACATATTTAGTAAAGTGTGTATACATGCTCAAAAAATTGTCCTGTTACGTGTAGATGTGCGGCTTCATTCGATTTTGTTGTAATTGAATCGTTCGATTTTTACAATAATATTCATAGTATAAGTTGCTACTTGTAAGAACCCATTTCTCATCACTCTTTCTTAAGTAAATCAAATAATTTGATCACTGTGTCTGTCAAAAAAACAGCATAAACATGTTGAAATTAAGATGTTTTTTTATTTTTTTATAAGGAATTGAAATTAAGATGTTATTGTTAGCATGTTGCAACTTGCAAATGATTCATTTATACCATGAGCTAAAGAGTGTGAATAATGTGTTAATAATTTAGAAAACATATTTTCCATGTGTTGAGGACAAGCATATTTGTCAACTTTAAAATAAACGAGTTGATTAATCGAAAAGAGAGTTGAGATAAAATTTTGTAGGAATGATAATTTTTTCGCATTACATTTCTCTCCGTCTAGAATCTAATCTAATATATATATATATATAATTCTCAA
>JAYMTH010001668.1:0-14287 GCA_036897465.1 Pelargonium australe | reverse complement strand
TAAAACAAAACACATAAAAACTAAGCCCAAAAGAAACCTTACGGTTTGAAACTCACACAAGAGTCCGCCCGCCATTTGCCTAGCTGCTGAAACTGGAGCTAAACAAAACCTAGATGAGGATTTTCCTAAACCCTAACCGCCACACCCTTGGAGAAGAAACATTTCGTAGCTTCATAAAAATGTTTTATTCAACCAATTACTCGTTTTAAATTAAATTAAAATTATATCTCTTCACCTAAAAAAAATTTATCTCTCTTTTCATTTCAGGCTTAAAATTTTTGGGAGGAAATAATTGGTAAAAAAATTAAAGGCCGGGAACAGTTGTCACCGGCGTACGTTAGCCTTCACCACCAGCTCCACATTTCAAAAAGTCCTCAATCGGCAAAATTGAAAAATACAATACTAAAATAAACCTCTTCAAATTCAAATATCTCCCCACATATTTTACAAAATCACAAAACCACCCCACTTTCCGACCTCTCCTCGCAAAACAGTACGTCTCGGAGGACCTGCATTCAAAATTTTCACCAAGAAAAACAACAGATATAGCAGCAGAAGGAGAAAGAAGCAATCGCCAGCTCGAGTGATGACGATGGACAGAGAAAAGGAGAGAGAGATAGAGCTCGAGAGTGCAATGTACACCAACTGTTTGCTTCTGGGTTTGGATCCGGCAATAATCGGAGTTGCCGGAGGCTCCAACGGAACTCCTCGGGTCGGGAATTTCCGTCACTCCAATCCTAAATTGGGCGAGCAGCTCCTCTACTTCATCCTATCCTCCCTCAGAGGCCCTATCCAATCCGCCAAAGTATTTTCTCCGATTTAATTCAGTTTAGTTTTGATCGTTTTTACGCATACACAAGTTTCCATTTTTGGTCTGATCTGATTTTGCTTTGCTTCCTCGTATGTTGGATCTTTCAGGATTTCGACAAGGTTTGGCCAATTTTCGATTCGGCGCAATCGCGTGATTTTCGAAAGGTATTGTTTAATTATAGTTTTAGTAATAATGGGGGACTTGTTTGTGTTGCTTGATTTCCTTTATTTGCTGCCAATTTAGCAATGTGGGTCTGTTTACTTAGGTTGTGCAAGGGATTATCAGTGAGCTCGAATCACAAGGAGCGCTGCCGAGAAGCAATTCCAGGGTATCCTCTCTAGCTACGTGCTGTGGGCCAAGGTTAGTTTTGTGTAACTGTGATTCATCAATTTGGAAGTGAATCTGCATTTGCTGAGTAACCAAAGAGAATTCAATTTTGGTAGCATTTGGATTAGAATTTTTGTTCAGGAATGAGAACATGGTATCAGAACGGGAATGTGATTTCAGTTTATCCTGGTTGTACTAAGACTTTTTGGTATTGAGAATGGCTCTGGAATGACATTTCATTCTCATTCCAAGTACTCGGATCCAAACACTATACATTAGCTTCATCAGTTGACTGGCCAGAGTAATGTGGATAGTATCTAATGAAAATTTTAGTATTATGAAGAAGTAATTAGAACTTTCAAAACTAAGTAAATGGCATTGGAATTGCAGCTTTGTTCGACAATCAGTTATGATAGTGAGTAGTGAAAAGGAAATGGCGTGATTTCATATGTCATGGTGTGCTTATTGACTTATTGTTTACCTGTTCTTGCATGCAAGTGAGAATTCTATGGATTTGGAAGTTTTACAGGAAAATGACCTGAACATTGATGTTTGCTATGAAGGCAGCTGTGGATGTAATTCAAGTGATTCACAGGCTATTTATGTTGTCTGCAGGTTTGTTGAGCTTTTATGGCAACTTTCTTTACATGCTTTGCGAGAGGTTCATAGACGGACATTTGCGGCTGATATTTCTTCTAACCCACTGCCTGCTCCATTGACTGATGTTGCTTTCTCACACGCAGCTACACTACTTCCTGTTACCAAGGTAGCATTGCTTATCTGAGAAAGCTGAAATATTATATTCATTGGTACTCTAATGGATACATGAGGTTTTCTGTGATCTATCTCTCTGGTTTCTGATTTGTCACTGTTCATAGATTAAATTTTGTTTTTCATGATGAAAAATGGCAGTTTCCAGGTGCCCAATGGCAGATACAAATTTTTGGAGCGGTTACTTTTACATTTGCATATACTAATACTCTTAGTGGTTCAGAAAGAGAAGACCTTAAGCTGCATATTTGTCTCATTAGCTGGCTTTAATTTATATTTACATGTATTGCTACTAAATATTTACTTGATAGATGCTTTTAAGGCCTCTCTACTTTTAGTAGTAGTAGTAACTTAATTCATGTTAACCAGGCTAGAATAGCACTGGAAAGAAGAAAGTTTCTCAAAAATGCAGAAACAGCAGTGCAAAGACAGGCTATGTGGTCAAATTTGGCTCATGAGATGACGGCAGAGTTTCGAGGTCTTTGTGCTGAAGAGGTGAAGGAATTAATTTTCCATCTTGTTATGATTTATGTTGAATAAATACTTTTTTTACATGTACAGAACAAAATAATTATCTCAAGTGTTTACAATTGGGAATTTCAGGCTTATTTACAGCAAGAGCTGGAGAAACTACATGATCTGAGGAACAAAGTGAAGTTGGAAGGAGAGCTTTGGGATGACCTTGTATCGAGTTCAAGTCAGAACTCCCATCTAGTGTCAAAAGCTACTCGTTTGTGGGAGTCTATACTAGCTCGTAAGAGTAAGTTTCCTTTTCCTTCGCTAGTATTCCATGCAAACTGAGAAATACGGCGCCCTTTATTTCTTGGACTGTTGAGTCACTTTGGATACCAAATTGGATAGTCGGATCCTTTTCATTTTAAGTTCCATGGCTTCATTGTGAAGGTCCCATCTGTTACAGCCTTATGCTGTCACAAGCTTACTCTGAATAGAAATCTGGTTCTTTGGTTCATCCTTTGGTGATTGTTTGTACACAATATGTTACTTTGAATAAGGACACGGTGTTTGTGTTTGTAATAGGGGTTGATAATTTCTTTTTATACTGGATTTGCATATTCTAGGTTAATTACTGTAGATAATATAAAATGATACTGTTAATATTGATGCAGAATAAAATCTCATGTCTACTCCCACATACAGAACTGCATGTCTTTGGTTGTCTGATTCTCATCACTTCTAACATCCCATTTGTGTTTGTTGTAGTTTTGTGCTGTGCATTCATTTGGATTCTCTATGAAATTTGGTTCTAATTTTTTATGTACAGGTCAGCATGAAGTCCTTGCTTCAGGCCCTATTGAGGACTTGATAGCTCATCGGGAACATAGGTACTTTATAATGCTACATCATTTTGGGTTCTGCGGTGTACTTGTTTGCCTGTTTCCTCATGTCTAAGGTTGCCCTCAGGTACCGTATATCTGGATCATCTTTGCTGGCTGCTATGGACCAAAGTTCTCAGGTTCCTCTTACAGATGTATTGTCTGGACAGACGGGTGATTTAGCTCCAACACATTTAGATGAACAGAGTGATGTAAATAGGGAAAGGCTTGAAAACAATTTAGATTCATCACATGTCCAACTAAGCGATGAAACAGTTTCTCGACTGGATGATAGAAGTGGAAGAGGTCACCCCACTGTTGATGTAGCTGAAATTATTAGGCGTTGGACACATGCTTTACAACGAATTCATAAACAGTCTCTTCAGATGGTAAGCTATTTTACGTTGTATGCTGTCTTCTATTTGGTACTTCCTGTATAGCTCCTTTTGTCACGTGGTTGTATCAAGGATTGGCTTCTCTTCAATATTATCTGTTACACTTAGTGTTTACATGCCATAATATTATGAGTTTGGTCCATGTTTTAAGATATATTAGAATATATCTATATTAACAATTGTATATTTTCCTTATGATATTTTGAGATCACTAATAGAACTAGATAGTGGAAAGTGGGAGAAAGGTATTAATACAAAGTTACAGGTTCTGGATCTTGAAAGAAACTAGCGAATGACATATAGCTTGTAAATATGCATTCACTGATCTTCCTTAGATTGGAGGGCATGCCATTCTGCTATCAGACAACATATAGCTTGTAAATATGTTTGCATGATGAGCTAGAAAATTCATATGTAATTTTAGCTTTCATGTGGATATGTATTGTATTTTGATTCTCATATCTGACACAGTGGAATGTTATAATAAAAAAAATTGTTTTCTAGGCAAAATCTAACGATGGAGAGGGTCCAGAAATTTTACGAAGTGCACAAGATGGTGGTACAAGTGGCCACACCGAGTCTCTAACAGCAACCCTTGCAGAACATCAACAACACTTAGCAAGCTTTCAGGTAATGCTTTTAGTTTTGTACATCACGAAAGTGTTCAAATAGGAACGAGTTCTCATAATTTGGGCACAATCTTGAGCAGCTTCTGTTTACTTGATGTTGAACGAATTGCTTGAAAAAAAAATACTTGGAATCATTGACGTTTGCATACATGTTTTCTGTATATTCTCCTCTTTGGATCATTCAGATTGATGATTCCAGTTATTCCTTTTTGTTAAACCTAATGTATTGTTATACCCTTGGAACATTGATCACTGATAAAATATAGCAGTTGAACACCCTTAATATTTGGGTGATATAAATGTAATATCCGTTGGCAAGTGATGTTATTGTAGATTTACACATTCAATAACTTTCCAAAATATAATAATTTTGAAATAGCAGTTTGTAAGTTGTGCCAGTATCTTGGAGAACACAAATCCCAGGTTTTTCCTTTCATTTTGGTGGTTTGTTCTGTGCTTATATCATGTTTAGAATTTGAACCAGAGTTGACTAAGAATGCACAACGTTATTTTTTGGTGCATTCTTTGCCAAAGTGCATACTCATGTGCTTTCTATGTATTGATTCTAGAGTTCCAGGAAGTATATTTCCTTATTCTTTTTTGAAGTACCTGTTAAACTTGCTTGGTACTTATCTGATGCTATAGTGATCCCTTTTTCCGTTGTATACTTTTCTTTGCGCAGGTGCTTATTAATCAACTGAAGGAAGTTGCTCCTGCGATACAACAGTCTATTTCAGATTGCACAGAGAAAGTTAATGGCATCTCATCCTCTTTACCTCCAATGTCCAATCATCATGGTCGGTCAAACTCACATAGCCATGCTCAGAGCAGAGGAAGGACACTGGTAATTTACAATGAATGATATAGTTCATTCTAAATGTTATTTCCACATTGTATTATTGCATCTACAAAACCAAAATCCTGTATTGTCCTTGTGCACTGCAGGAAAGCAGCTCTGATGATGTTTCTGAGGCGACTTCTAAATTGTCTAGTGTTCAACTTGATAAGGTTTCAGCCAGTCCTCCTGCTTTAAAGCTGCCACAGTTATTTAGTTTGACACCAACTTCCTCAGGAAAGGGAGGGAACATGCAAAAACGACATACTATAGCTCCTCATACCAACCAACTAGAAAATTTATCTGACAGAATATCCATGGACCAGCCAATATCAAATAATCACATAGATAATCCACCTCAAGGTTTATTATATCTTCTTTTCCTCCAAATGGATGCCATCCCATGACCTCTTTATATTTGCTAAACAAATAAGTTTGAGCTTTACTGCTTTAATGTGATGGTTTTGTTATATATCCTTTTTTTTCTGCAGATAGTGATTATTCTTATGTCCAGAATTTAAAGAGATCTGTCAGAGAAGCAGCTTTCTCATTCCAGTCCCGCAATCTGGAATCATCACGAGATACAAAATCTGATGAAGGTTCTGAGCACTTCTTCGTGCCTCTTTCAGGAACTGGGTTTTCTCGTGCGGGTCCAGAAAATAAATCACTTTCGGTGAGGGGTAAAAAGTTGTTTGCATCTCAAAAGGACAATTCCTTGCATGAGAATCATAGTCATGATGGTCAACTTGGGAGCAAGTATGATGAATTGCGAGGCATGTTGACTGATTTGGATTCACTTAATGATTATGATGAAGTAAATGGGTATCTCTCAGCTGCTAGCTTAAATTCTGCCTCTTCTCATGCACAAAGGTCATTCTATGATATCAGGGAAGCTGAGGATCATGTTTTCTCACCTCCTCTGCTAATGGATACATCGCTGTTAGCAGATTCTTATGAGGACCTATTAGGTATGTTGGTTTCCAGGTGTTGTGTCTGTGATTTCTGTAGTATACCTGGCCTTTCATTTTATTGCATGCTATTGATACTCAGTCTCAAACCCAAAATACGGCTCCTTTTAAAGGAACTTCCTTGCTTTTTGTGGAACAGTATGTCCATTCATATGTTGGTGTGGATTTTGTAATTTCCATGCAGTCACCCTTCTATGGTTCTGAAACTACATTTCCTGTTCTTTGCAGCTCCTCTATCAGAAACTGAAACTGCCTTGATGGAACACTGAAATTTATCCATCGACCCGACATAAAAAAAAAAAGCAGCAAAATTGAAGAAACCAAACGGTTGAAAGAGACCTTGGCTGATTCAGGATCCATGGGGTCCATAATGTTGGATTGTTGGTTAATCTTCCTTCTCTTCAGAGCTACTGGAGAAAAAGGAAACATGTGGGCTGAGAAATGGATGGCACCATCACTCACCAAGCATAGTTTTGTATGTCTTGTGTTCCTTTTGCTTTGGCAACAAAGCAAAGCAAAATAAACATTCCATGAAACATTGTGTTTATAGTTGTCAAACATCCCATTCACCTACCATTTGTATTTACCATCAACATTTAATACTTAAAATTTAGGATTTACTCCATTATTGCACATGAATCCTCCAATTGTGGTTGTCTATACTAGAGTTTGAGTATGTAATAGCTCCAAAATATATATACACAACTGAAAAAATGATGGCATAGTCAAACTCAATCATGTGATGTCTACCAGATTTCAACTTCGGAAGGTGGATATTTAGGCGAACGGGGACTGGAACGTTAGATGTCGCTGAGACCTGGTAATTTAAAATCAATTGTAATGTGTCAATCTTCCCAAATACTCTAAAACATCATATGGGTGGTAAAAACAGCGGTTTGTTGTTGCCGCTTCGGGTGGTGGAAAATGCGACAACTTCGAGAGATGGAGGCTTTAGCCTATTGTAAAGCGGTATAACATTGTGTTGATATAATTTTTTTTTTCCTTCATGTTTTATTATTTTCAGTTTATACCATAGAGTTTCTGAGTGAACCTGTACCTATGTTTCATTCAATTGATTATGTTATTTAATTTTGAGTTAATTGGTAGACTATGATTTTCAAGTGAGTAAAAGAAATTCAGATTCCTTGGTTAAGCTTGGGTGTTCTAAATCAACCGTTCTCAAGTCCTCTCCATCCACATCAAAGAATGCAGCTCGAGGTAATTTAGCAAAGAGTCAGATGATATATTCCCAATCAGGAAACAAAGATTTCAATAAGTTTGAGAGACCCTCAATTTTAAAGGTGGAAAGGCAAGATTACGAACAGGAGGGCATGGAAGTTGAGCTGACCTCTAACAAGAAGTCTCAAGAAGATAAGGATTTCTACTTCTCAACCAAGGGGTTGAAGAAGATAATAGGAAGATTTTGCATAAAAGAAGCAAATTTATGCATTACACTGCAGGTAAAGAGAAGAAAATCTACAACAGGAGCAGGAGCCTTCGTGATCAAAACAAATCTAAGTCGAATGATGTGTTCAAGTCTCTACTCATTCCAAAAGAATATAGGAAGCGGTTGAAACAAGCTTTTCCTAGTTGTGCAGAGGCCTTATCTTAGTTTCTTTGTTTGTGATGTTCTAGTAGTTTTATTTGTCATTTGTTTGATCTTTATTTGTAATGTTTGTTTGCTTAATATAGTGTGGTTTGGCCAGTTATAAAAAAAAAAAAAAAAATAGCTAATAGGACTAGACACGCGCCGGAGAGCACGTGAGATTATTACAATCACAACGGAAATCCTAGTTCAGCATTTTCATCAGTTCTTTTTTGTCGACCCACTTCGAACTGGTATAAATTTACTCAATGAGCAAATAAATGAGACCCACGCGCACACTAATGCGTGAACTCAATATTTCTGTTTTTTATATATATATAAAATCTACAAATAATAGGTGTAGCAGCCTAAACTAAGCCAATAATTTTCATCGATCAAGATTTGGTAACCCAATACCCATTTTGACCTCAACTCTTATCCATAGAAATGGGTTTCTAAACGGACCCTGTGAGGGTTTCTTTTGTCAATTTCATTTACTTTACAGGTTGAGAAAATCTAAAGCAAGATTCAACGACAAAATAAAATTAATATTTGTGGAAATAATTAAAAACAAAAATTGGAAAGTAAACAACATAACAACAATTGTTGTTGCTAACAACATCAATATCATGCAACAACCTCGACCAGAGATTGGTGTTTTTCTGAGTTTCTGACTGCTGAAACTTCACTCTCTCTCTCTTTTACTTGAAAAAAGGAGTAGCTCAACTTTCTTTCTCTGTGAGTTTAGATTCATATAATTGCTGAAGACTCTATTTTTACCATCTCTTTCAGTTCTTTGGTTTTAATTTTGCCTTCTATTTTCTAGATTTTTGTGGATTATTCTTGGTGGAGAATGCTATATGGTTTTGGAGATCAAACCCAGATCTTGTTACTCTCTGATCCAGCTGGAAATCTAGGTGAAGCACAAGAAAACAGAGCCAGAGGTGAATTTTCATTACCAGTTCTTTGCTTTTTGAGTATTTGAAAAGTCAAAGTTTCTGCACTTTGATGCTATTGGCTTGGATTTGCATTGGTTTTCTGTTTCTGCATCTGGGTTTCTCAACAGGACCCCAAAGTTACCTTTTTGGGGTGTGGGAAGAGGAATTTTGGTGTTACTTTTTTGTGGGTTGATAGAGGTTAGCTAGGGTTTTGGTTTGATTGATTGGTTATTGACTAGTGTTTTGCTGTTTTTATATTCTCTTGTTGGAGTGGCTTTTATGTGTTTGAAAATTGAATCTTCTCTTTTATTTTTCATATTTGATAGGGTTTTGTTTTCTCCAGTTGGATTGGAAGTTGGAACATGTTTAAGAAAGTGAAGGTCAATCTTGCTTTAAGATGCTGAATGAGAGAATTGCTATCTGTAGTGGAGGTGAACTGGTTTGAAATGGCGCAATATGTATGTGTCTTGTTTGTCTCGGACTGAAATTGTTTTTTCCTCCGTCGGTATTACTCCACTTGCTCTTTAGGAGTTTCCACAAGTATCTGGTTCCTGAGAGTGCGTAAGTAATGATCAAACAAATACTTAATAGGCTCCCTCGGAAGCCTTCTAAGTCAGCTGACAGTCGTGAGGGAGGGGGGACTTCTACCTCGTATTCACAGACTTCTACCAGTTCTAGAAGTAGTGATTTGGCAAGCAACTGGTATGGGAATCCGAGCCCTAATTCAGGGTCGAATGTAGGATTGAATCATGGAAATAAGTTCTACCAGGTTGTGAATGCAAAGGTGAATGGGAGTTTGTCGTCTAATTCGTATGAAGCTTTGCCTAGTTTTAAAGATGTTCCGAGTTCGGAGAAACAGAACCTGTTTATTCGGAAACTAAACCTGTGTTGTGTTGTTTTTGACTTCACTGATCCAACGAAGAATATCAAAGAGAAGGAAATCAAGCGACAGACATTGGTGGAGGTTGTGGATTATATAACCTCTTCTAATGGGAAATTCCCGGAAACTGTGATGCAGGAAGCCATAAAGATGGTATGTAAAAATTTGTTTAGGACACCCGGTTCTCCGCCTCATGAGAATAAAGTTTTAGAAGCCTTAGATTTGGAAGAAGAGGAGCCATCAATGGACCCTGCATGGTCTCACTTGCAAGTTGTGTATGAGTTCCTACTTAGGTTTGTGGCCTCACCTGATATGGATGCGAAGTTGGCTAAGAGGTATCTTGATCACTCTTTTGTTCTCAGGTTGCTAGATCTTTTTGATTCAGAGGATCCCAGAGAGAGGGAGTACTTGAAAACTGTTCTCCACCGTATCTATGGGAAATTTATGGTGCACCGACCATATATCAGAAAAGCTATCAACAATATATTCTACCGTTTCATTTTTGAGACGGAGAAGCATAATGGAATTGCGGAGTTGTTGGAGATTATGGGAAGTATAATCAACGGGTTTGCTCTGCCACTGAAGGAGGAGCACAAACTCTTCCTTGTTCGAGCTCTGATTCCACTTCACAAGCCTAAGTGCATACCCATGTACCATCAGCAGTTATCGTTCTGTATTACACAATTTGTAGAAAAGGACTGCAAGCTAGCTGATACTGTTATAAGAGGTTTACTAAAATATTGGCCAATTATTAATAGTTCGAAGGAGGTCATGTTCTTAGGTGAACTGGAAGAAGTTCTAGAAGCAACTCAACCTTCAGAGTTCCAACGCTGTATGGTACCCTTGTTCCGCCAGATTGGCCGTTGCTTGAGCAGTTCACATTTTCAGGTTGGTAATTTCACCTCTTTTGTGTTTCCTTGTCCTTCTCTTTTATAACAGTCTCTGAACTGAAAACGTACTTGCATGTTGATATTGAGTGAAGTGTTTTGTTGCTTGTGTTAGTTTAATTCAAAGTTGGAAGGATTGCTCCACAGGTTTTCATCGTCTTTTCATTCCTGATACTGATTTCCATATGCGAGTTTATCTTGCTTATAGTCAATTTTCTGTAGAATCATTAGGTACTGAAATTGTGATTTTCAATCTATTCATTAAAGGTAGGCTAGCTTAAAGAAACCAATTGTCACAAATCAGATTATAGGCAACCGCTAAATCAAGCTTCACTGATTCTATAAAATAGCTATTGGATCGCATTCGGTCCTCAACCTGCCTGGCAAACTGAATTGCTTTTTGATGTGTGTTAATCTCCTTGAGCGTTGTCTCAGTAGTCCACTCAAGATAGCCAATCGGGTGCCTCCTGAATAAAAAGTTCGACAACGAGGAAATATTAAGGCTGTATATAGTGCTTCTGAAACCTCTTCAACTGATCTTTTCCTTGTATTTGGTGGCCTCTTCTTACTTGCCATTTAAGTGAAGGATATTTTGACTGCACATTATAACCTTCTAAAAAAAAAAAAACACCCGTGAATGTTAGGTCCCACGGAATAAAGTAATTGGAAGATGCTCTAGGCAAAAGAACTAATAAAACTATAATTTTGTGTAGCAGTGTTATAGTGAATTTAGAAAGCGAATGAACCTGTAACCATTGGATGCACATAAAGTTAAATAATTCAGACAAGACTGAGGGATCATGACAAACCTGTGATCTATTAAATGTGGACCACTACATGTTACTATTCTATAATAGATGAACAAATTGAATGTGAAACTTGGCCACGTGTCATTTTTACAAGTATGAGCCAGATGCACAAAAGGAGGAAGAAGTTGAAAAAAGGCATCTCAACCATGTAAAAGGTCGACTGCTCAGGCGTCCATAGGTATAATATGAGTATTCCACGAGACACATGCCACTATGAGGATATTTCATAATGATGAAGGTACAGTATTACGTGGATGATCCTCATTAGTAGAGCTGTATTATGGATGATTTGAGCATGTATAGATCAGCTTGCTCTAACCTCATTGCTCAATTTGTGTCCCAATGGATTTTATCATATTAGCTCTTTTAACTTTCGGAGAACCAGTTGCTCTGATTTTCTAGTGAGATCAGATCATTCTAGGCTCAAGCTATGGCTAAGCTGCTCCATGTATTTACTGTGAACCGCATACTGTAAATGACCCTACCGTTGAACATCATGTAAAGAACAGTGCTAGTATTAATCTTATCTTCGGGATTTAGGAAGGAGAGAGGCCAGGAGGCTGTGTACTACACCTTTGGACCAGCAAAAAAAAAACCCTTAGATGATACTCACGGTACAAGCTTGATCAAAATTTAGAGTAACACACACCAAGATGGATTTACATGTTATTACCATTCAATAAATACTTTATAGCCTGAAAAGTCGTATATGCTGGTTGTCATTTGCATAGCTAATGCTATTGAGAATGATGCTTATGATTTTAGCAATTGATTGGGTAGATGTTTGCCTGAAAATGTATTTCTACACACTCTCTCTCTCATATCGTGGAACTACTTTATTTACAGGTGGCAGAGAGGGCCTTGTTCTTATGGAACAATGATCACATCGAGAACCTAATCAAACAGAATCACAATGTGATATTGCCAATCATCTTCCCTGCCTTGGAGAGAAATGCAAGAAATCACTGGAATCAAGCAGTTCAAAGCTTGACATTAAATGTCCGCAAAATCTTTTCTGATATTGACCCCGAGCTCTTCGAGGAATGCCTACTCAAGTTTCAGGAAGATGAAGCACAAGAAAAGGAAATAAAGATGAAGCGTGAAGCTGCATGGAAACGCTTGGAAGAGATTGCTGCAATGAAATCCACGAGTAACGAGGCAGTGCTTGTTTCCCCAGGAATGATCACTCGTAGAACTTCTGGGTAGAGTATCTCCGTTGATGGTGAAAGCTGTTCTGACTCTCCTACCGGTAATCAAAGCATAGTGCTCTCACCAGCATCTGGCTATAAGGTATATCATTACTCGGTAAAGGATTCCACTGCTCGGGGTTCAGACTAGGCCTTTACTGGTCGTGGCCTATCGTTCTTGTATGTTTATTGGATGGACAAAACTGAGGGCTACAAAAACACACGAGTTGAAGGTGAAGGAGGAGAGATTTGGTAAGTAAAGTTGGCCTTTAGCAATTGATCCATATAATGAAGGTTCTCTGGTAGGTGGTAACCAAAAGTATCTACCAATATGTTGTATATGCACATACATTTTTTCCGCTTCGCATTAAGTTTGATTCTGGTAAACTTGGTTATTACTTATATTTGCGTGTTCCGAAACTTTATTTGCTATTTTGATTCCTACAAGTTACATTCTGTTCGCTTGTTGATCACGTAATAAACAAGGTTATGTAAATTCATTCGTTGCGACATCTCGGTCATCTATGGATCATATGCATACATACCTTAGCATTACAGGTATACCATCCATGTCTGCACTTTTTACTATGGGCATTTCTTTCACAACCAATCCAAATACCAGAAAGGGTATTTATGTCCAAAACTGTGCTTCTTTTGGGAATGCTTTGTGTACAAGATACTATCAATTGAATGCATGATTTGGATCCTTGTTGACAATGATAATGTTCCTCACTGTCCACTCAGAGAGCTCTATTTTCCTTGGAGTATGTTTTAAAACTCTCTTTACTATTCATTTTGTGTTGATTCGATACTCGACATTTAATACTTTATCCGTCTTAAAATAATTGTCGCTTTAACTGTATTAACATCATAATCTGTCATTAAGTCCCTGATATTGCTGGCCTGCTCCACTCAAAATTATGAATCATCACATGCTATGGAAAAAAATAGTAGATAAAATCAAAGTTTTACCAACTCTTCAACTATATATGTACTGATTCAAACTCTATTTTTTTATTTTTTTTATCTTCCAAGAATTACAACACACTTGTTGGTCAAAACTCATTAACAACTAGGAATAATTTTCTAACTAGAATCTTCCAAATATTATACTTCTTCTAGAATTGGGATAAAAGTTTTTTTAAAGTACCAAATCTTTGCAGTCGTACACAATTTAGTACCTAAACTTTTATTGTACTCAATTTAGTACCCACACTTTGATTTTCAACCCAATGCAGTATCCATAGTTTAATTTTGAACCCAATTTAGTGTCTACCGTTAGAAACCGTCAAATAATCCGTTAAGTGTTGCCACGTGTCATGATGTTTGCTGACTTGGCAAAATGAGTTGATGTGGCAAATGATGACTAGGCAAAGATGAGAGATGTGGCATATGGTGACGTGGCAAATGGTGATGTGGTTGATATGGTGTAGATGGTTGTAAGTTACTGTGAAGGAGAAGAGATTGTGACTGTGGAGTGTTTATGGAGGTGTGTTTATGGAGATGGTATAGATGGTTGTAAGTCACTGTGGTGTGTGTTTATGGAGTTTCCAAAATGTGATTTAGGGTTTTCACAAAGAAGAAGGTGAGTGGGTACAGTGGAGAGAGGGGGTAAAACTTAAATTAATGTTTTATTTCATATAAAAAAATATATTATAATATTAATAAATCCACGTGATCAGCAAAAAATTTGGTATAATTTTGCCACATCAGCAAAGAGCTTGTGCCTTTGGATGCTATGTAGATTATTTTTCCCAGCGAGGCAGTCCAGCAGGCGTTTGACGAAAAACTAACGGAAGTTGATGGTGGGTACTAGATTGAGTACAAAATAAAAGTCTAGGTATTAAATTGGGTACAATAAAATTTTAGGTACTAAATTGAGTATGATGGTAAAGATTGGTTGATAATTATTAATGAGTCTATTTAACCAT
>JAYMTH010001667.1:0-14288 GCA_036897465.1 Pelargonium australe | reverse complement strand
GGCAGATACGGCCCTCGGGAGAGAAGATGGTGATGTGCCGATCGTAGCCTCCTCCGCTTCCGCGACTCATTGTTAGGGTTTTTTCGGTTTCTCTGTGCACGCGATTCGGTTCGATGAAGAAGACGAGAGAGAGAAGGAGAAGAAGAAGCTTTGTGAACAAGAAAGAAGAGAGGAGCTGAGCTAAAATATACCGTGCTTCAAGGAGATGAAACGACGCCGTTTGATGTATTTGTTGAAAGTGTGCTGGGTCTTGTTCGGCCCATTGGGCCAATTGTTTGGAAAATCTGGACCGATCCGGACTAGTACCAGGGTCTAGGCCCAAACCGGACGAACCCGGCCCAAACAGGTATAGGCACAAACACGTTTATTCTGTGTCGTGTTCGCGTGTTGAGACAAAATGACCACCTTTACATGTACGTCACATGTACTTTTTGACACTTATGTAATATGTATGCAAGACCGTTAGCACATGCCTGTCAATCAAGTATTGTCTCGTTACACACTAATTCTTATATCGATCGGTGTACGCATAGTTCTATCTATTTTTTGAAATTGGTAAACCTTTGCATGATCATCAATAATTATCTATGAGAAAAGCAAAAATAAAACACGTACATGACATGCATATGTGGTAGAGGTGGCAGCTCGGGTTTTCTAGTTGAAAAGTCTCTACCCAAATTCGAACCAAAAGTAGTGCAAGTCGAGTTGGATTCGGCTTTCACAAGTAAAATATATGAATTTATCGGTCTAACCTCAATGACTGGCGAGACCAATTTATTGTGACCCTAATCCCCAAACTTTCTAGTTAGATTATGAGTGTTCACATGTTCAAGTCCAAATGTCGGTTCTAAAAAAGAGCTATTGAAATCAATTTAGTCGGTTTTTAATAGTTTAGGGACCAATTTGATAGTCTCTTGTTCCTTAAAATTTGAAAATCCTAATAGCCAAATAAAGCTGACCAAATACAGCCCAACTGAGATGGGCCCATTGGCCCATTACTATATATACCTTCTTCTTTCGCCATTTTTTATGCAGCCGCCCAAATTCTCAGTTGTTCGTTTCATTTTCCCGCTCTTTTTTCTTCTTCACTTCGGCGACAAGAATCTTCTCTTCGTTTTGGTCTCTCTCCCTGTAAATCACCGCTAAATTCTCTGTTTGGCTGCCGAGAAAGTACAGGAAAATAGAAACGCATCTTAAATCCTTTTTCCTAAACCAACCGTTACATTTTATATTTGTTTTAATTTGCTTTCCCTCCATTTTCTCGGCAACCAAACAGATAACGTATTCACGATCAAGTGTATATGGTAGTTTCTAGTTTCTGGCAATGATTATTGTATGCTGACTGAAGTTTTGTATATGCAGAGCTGATTCGCGCAGTACAACACTTAAGATGACACTTGGTGTTTGTCAGTTCCTCGCAAGGTTCCTGTTCTTCTTCTTCGTGATATCCGTCTCGCTGCCTATCAGGTAGGCCAATTCTCAGGTTTCTCGATCGTTCTAGATCTTTCCATGGTTGTGATTTTGTAATTATCCTTGTTTGATTCATTAATTGCTTAGTTGTGTGATTGAGCTCGTAGTGAGATTTGGTTATTGTTTGACTTGTTTCTGCCAGAAGCTAAGGTTATGGAATCAGTTTATGTTTTGAAATAAATTTTGTAGAAATATGTAGAGATTCTACTGAATAGAAACACCATAACTCGTTACATATATTGCAAATTGAAGTAGAGAGTTTTGCAATTTACCTATATAGAATAGACATAAGTCTGAAGTAACGCTCGATGCTTGATGGTTGATAGAAATCAAATGCAGAAGAAAAAGGTTAGAGAATGATGATTTTTGCTCGTAAATGTTCTGAGTCCTTCCATAATTAACTGCAAAAAAGTAAAGGGATGATATAATTATAGATGAAATATCACATTTAAGAAGGTGGTAGAAATTCAGATGCAATATTAGAATCATTACATATTTGTTCATGTAGATTTATGCTGGTTAATTTTTTAGCCATGCCTAAAAATAGAGTCACATTGAATTCGAGAAATGATATGTTTGTACTGGAAATGTAGGTGATTCTGCATTGACAATCCTGAAATTAGCTGGCTAGAAGTTTAGGTCAATACCATCAAATTACATTTCCATCTTGTTTAGTTCCTTTCAAAGACTGTTATTTATCTCATTGTTTCACTATCTGAAATGTATCAAATCTTCTAGCCAAGAAAGTGTGGAGGAGAAGACATTGGCTATAATAAAGCCAGATGGTGTGTCTGGTAACTACACGGATAGGGTAAAGAGTATTATTCTGGAATCTGGTTTCATCATCTCGAAGGAGCTAGTCACTCAATTTGATGAGGACACTGTGAAGAGCTTTTATGCAGAGCACCGCTCAAAAAGCTTCTTTTCTAGCCTTATCAAATACATGACAAGGTATATTTCTGTATCTATTATATTTATCTCTATTTGCGCTGTCTGCCATTTCTTACCGGCTTTAATTGTTAAGGTAAAGTCAATCGCTCTGTTTGCAATGTCATGCTAGTTCTAAGCATTTGTGCTTCATGCAAATTTGAAGGCCTTTTGTCCCTTTTTCTCGATATATTTCCTTAACCTATATATATTGTATTTCGTGATGTAATTAGTTGTCCTGGATTCAAGTCTCTCCTGATAAATTTATGTCTCACTTATTTACTTCACTTGTTGGTTACACTAGATGACATTTCAAATGGCCCCATTGAATGGGGATTTTGTATATTCCTGGAATCATAATGAAGGATACAGATTAATGGAATGACATGATTATAACTCTTTTTTTTTCATTTAAATTTCTTTCTAGCTTGTCATATTTGCATATTCACTTAGCAATTATGATATTACTTGTCATATGATTTAATTTCAGAACTGTTCTCTCATTCCATGTATGATTCTTTATCTTAATCAGTGGACCAGTGCTAGTTATGGTTCTGGAAAAGGAAAATGCCATTGCTGATTGGCGTAAAATGATCGGGCCAACTGATGCACGCAAGGCTAAGATTAGTCATCCTCAGAGGTTATTTATGTTCTGATTTGACCCTCTTATGCCCTAACTCACTTTCTCAACTTAATTATTGATCTCTTATTTTATTTCACTCCACCATCTTTCATTGGTCATATCTTTTTAACTCCATTAGTTTCATGTCATGGCTATACTTGTCTGTTGATTGCTTCTGTTTTTGTTTCCTCCAGCATCAGAGCATTTTGTGGTCTGGATTCAGAGAAGAATTGTGTTCATGGTTCGGATTCACCTCAATCGGCTCAAAGAGAAATCTCATTTTTCTTTGAAGAGACATCTATAGGTTAGTCCATCTCTCTCTCTCTCTCTCTCTCTTCTTTTTTTCTTTAGACATAGTTTAATCTGCCAAGGCCTATGTGTTTACTTATGCATGTCGACTTTACTTTAAATTGCAAGATATGTGTTTATTTAACTTGTGAAACATTAGATGTAATGGAGCTCCTTTTTCGTGTGACCTTTGGCCTTATTGGTTAAATCGTCACTGTCTTTGTCATTAATCAAGTGTAGGATTATGTTCTTGTACCTGCACTTATACCTGGCAATTTGGGCTGTGCGTGCTGGGCAAAAAAAACTCATGTGTTTGTATTTCTCAACTTTTATTCATGCCCTAGCCTTTTCCACCGAGTGGCAAGGCATGTTAGTAGTTAGAACTAGCGAAGAATTGTCCTATAAAAACACTTACATTTTTTGGCCCAACCCGTTTAAGCCTCTTGCCCACATTGCAAGATATGACTGCACAGGTGTACATTAATTTTCAATACACTCAATACCATTAAGATGTGTTTGTTCTGGCAACTGACTTAATAGTGCCTTGCATGATAGTTATATGTTCACCAACATCAGTCTTTTTCTTGGGGTATTTTTCTGGGGTAATGATGCTCACCCATAGAGGTTTAGCTCACAATCTAGGGTAGCCTAATTAAGCATTTCAGGATGGGAAACTTGATTGAGATGATTGACATTAGTTTTTAATGCAGTAAATAGCATTACCGAGTTTGCATATCTAACTTGTATATCCTTTTATACCCCCAAACTATTGTTTCATTCTGACCCTCTAAATGGCATCATGACACATGATAGTTCTCTGACTACAGAGTCTATTTTCTAAGTAACTGGATTTGTATAGACCTCTTTACTTGATTTTCATCATTCTGTTACCAAGCAGTGATTCAGTGCTCAGACAATTTTTTCTAATACAGAAGAGAACATATTAGACTGTTAAATATAATATGTCTAGCCTTTTAATCAAACAGCAATAGTTAATTTGTTATATACCACAGAAAACTAAAAGAGAGGACTGACTTTCAAAACAAGGGATTATCTTGTGTGATTACTTATATATATGGTTACTTCTATAAATTAACCCAAATCTAATGACTAATGTTTTATATTTACATTCATTGCTGTCTATCTTTCTACAGATGGAGTAACTTCAGAACATGATGAACTGTGAATGGTAAGCATTCAGTGAAGAACCACTTACCCTCGTTCAGTCGCACTATCCTTGAAATATGGAGAAATGCTCTGCATAGTATTTCCTTGGATTAGGGTATTTATTAGTGGATGTATTCTAGACTCTCTCTACAATCAATCAAACTACTTTCCATTGTCTCCTCTGTTTTTCATTGCTTGTGACTTACTTTAAGATGCTGTTTTATGAGTAAATTTGTAAAATTCGCTGAATCTCATATCTTAAAAGTACTGCTATGATTTTTATGTTCCCGCGGTGGAGATACCGTGTTCTAGTTTTATATACTCTTTATCTTTGGTATTTGTGGTGGTTATGTGCATTGAACACATTATGAGATATACATGTGCAGATGTGCCTTCTAAATGATCAGTGTCTATCGTATTTTGTTAGTTAAATAGGTGTTAACAATATGAAAATTAAAGATGCCTGCTAGTTGGTGTCACATTCTAATAGATTGTTTCATCGTACATGGTTAGAAGATTCCAATCGAGATGTCAGCTACACTGCTAAGCGAAGGAGATTTGACAGTACAGCAGCTCAGTTAGTATTGGCTAATTAGTAAAGTTTTCAGTCTAAACTGCTTTTTAGTTAACCTATTGGATTGACATAGATTCAGTTCTCACGAGTGACTATATACATGTATAGAAACCCCATATAAGCCGAGAAGCAAAATTGGAACATAGGGGATAACCGGGATATTTCTAGATGGTAAATAAATCTGTTACTTATCAACCATGACGTCTTGTGAATTTAGTTTATGCTGTGTGCATAAATAACTCTCCCTGAATGCACTTGGCTGCTCTTTTTCATTAGACCCGAAAAGGAAAAAAGGAGATGGAAAAGAACTTTGTTGCATGCTTCTTAATTTGTATATAAAACAGGTGATGCATCTTTTGTCTGTTTCCATTAGTTATTTAGCTTGTACACTGCATATATATCTGCAACTGTAACTTGTGATAGCCAGTGAAAATATTATTTACCTTCGTGTTATCGATATGATTTGTCGCCATGCCGGTCCTCTGTTTACTTGTCAATGTAAAATGGCTTTGGATCAATGAATGCGCAAGTTGATTGGCTACCTATATTGCTTGTAGCCAATAGGGTTCTCCTTTTTATTACTTCATTATTATTATTATTATTATTTTTCTGAGGTTTTCAGGGACCTTGCAAGAAGAAAGTCACTTTATCTATTATTTACCAGAGATCCAAAGACATGTGAGCTTGAGCTAGTCAATCGATGATGGTCCACATGATACAAGGCGCTTAGTTTATTTTGGCAATGCATCAACTTTCCAAAACTGGTAAGTCTCAGTTTCATTCATGCAGTATTTGGATTTCATTTCTAAACCCTAGACATCTAGTAGATGCCAGAACCCACATGGCTTGCTCTTCTTTTGTGTTAAAAATTGTATATCTTGGTGGCAGTGTTCCCTTTAGACTCCGCTTTTCACTTCCCTTACCTGCATCTCGAGGACTCTCTTTTTGAACCCTGGAAAACTTCTAGGCTTTTAAGGTGACGACCTGCGTGACGATATCTATAACTTGACTGTCGTTTATATGGTAATTAACCTGTTAATTAAAGATTTTGATTGGTTTTAGCTGATCTGTTTTGCACTATGCAGCAGCTGATTGCTATCTTAATTACATTGCTTAAACTCATCGGTAAGCTCTACTTAAAATCATATGAACCACATAAGTTACATTGGTTGGAGGCTGCACATGCTCATATGTAGGCTGTTTAAGTGGTCCAAAGAATGGAGATTATATAATTAACTATCTTTAATATGTATGTTATTGCATTCCGCTACGTAGACTTGTCAAAACATTAGCCAAGTAAACTGTGCTAATGCTTGCCTAAGATACCTTTTGTTGTTAATTTAATTCAAACATGTTTAGGAAGCTAGAAGAAGCTTTGAGAGTTCTTGAAACCATAAACTGGTATGGAAACTAGTTGTTTAGTTTATAATACTATATAGGATCATGGGCTTAAAATATAGGGACTAGAACTAGAGATCCTTGTAGAAAGTCAAACTCCACGTGTCTGTCCGACATAAGATCATGGGAGTTGCTATGTCGTGACACGTAGCTCAAATGCCATAAACTCCTGTGCTTGCTTCTCATTGGTTACCATCGTTTTCTGACGTGGCAGGTTGTGCCATTTTGATTGGGTGGTTCTTGTTACAAGAGTGGGTTAAAATATTGGCAATAGATTGCTTGGAGATGAAGATTTATTTGACCTTCCGGGCAGCACGGGCAAGGCGGAGGTCCGCTGCTTCAGGTTAGTATATTATCTTTTATGTTAATCTCTGCACATTTTTTGAGCTCTCCTGGTTGTCTTTTGAATCCTGGTGCGCAAAAAATTTGAAATGTTGACTATATTTTGTTTGATAAATAGTATGCCACGTCTGTAGATGTACTTTTTTTTTTAAATTTCTTTTGGGTTATTGGGATCATTTGCATGAACAAAGTACAGACACGTAGTTAGAAAAAGGTTGATTTGAGAAGTGGTCAAACTAAAGCAAGAGGTTGGTTGGTGTTAGATTAGCAATTCGGTAATATATGTTTGAGTTTGGTTTGAAAATAATTGATTTTGAACTGATTTGTAAGAGGTGCTATTTTGTGGGAATTGTGGGTTTGTCACAAAATAGCTCGGATTATTTTATTAACGTGTTAAGTATGTTATAAATATTACACAGATATGGAGAGTCAATTAAGGCATGACAAATTAATTATTTTTTAACGATTTGATCGAATCATTATACACCGTGTACAATTTGTCTTATAAACTATGGGTAAATCTTTAACCGTAGTAGGTAAAGATCTACTCTAACTTGATAAAGATTTTTAATGTTTAAAATGCATTGGTGAGTGTCTTCTCGCACATTCAAAGTTTGTGTTCAAATATTTGTCCAAATTATGATGTGTATTTAAAATGCATTGGTGAATGTCTTCTTGCACATCCAAAGTTTCGTGCGCCTTATTCAACTTAATATGTTTTAAACAAATCCGATTTAAAAATCATCATGCATGTCTAAGTTAGGTGAGTACCCAAACTTTGATTGTTTATGAGGTAGATATTATTGTTAATTCATGTATAACTAGTTTTTTTAAAGGTGAAGATGACATCTATTTTAGAACTAGAAATATGTATGCGACATGACTTTTTATTTTAATTTTATATAGGAGTACAAGGATAATATTTAATCAACTTTTGGCTTGACTAACCAAACAAACAGCAGACTTGAGTATGAATGGCACACGAGTTTTGTACCATAAAATTCCACATTTCAAGCTTTTTGAAATTCCCACAAAATGTTATTTGTCCCTAATTTTGTGTTTTAAAATTAGGTTTAAAAGAATTGCAATCTCCTTATAAAATTCGGCACATAGCACCATGTCTATAAGAAATATTGTATACTTGACGATTTTGATTCGCTCAAATCAATAATAAAATATTTAACTTGTTGAGTCTTATTAATAATACATCATTTTTGTTGCAATATTTAAGACATATAATATAATAATATTCAAAGATCCTAGTGTCCCAGCACTATAGATTTGTAGTTTGCGGGGTGAGATTTTCTTTCAATATGTTCAATAGATATCCATTTCCAGGATATTCCCACATGAACCTTGTATGTGAAATGCACTTAGATTTCTTGGGAAGGAACCGTATCTCCCAATTGATATCCTTAAATAAAATCATTTTCTTGGAAAAGATATGCTATATGCATGCTACATAATTGATTTATAAATATTGTTATCACGTGTAGAAACTAACTCATTCTTAATGTAAAAATAAATAAACAGTAAGATAGATACCTTTTTTTTTATATATATCAATGAAGTAAATTTTGTTATTTTCATTTTTGTAATAAAGATTAATTTCTCGTATTGTTTCGTTACTCTAATTATAACAAGTTTATAGTGTCATTGATATTGTTGGTATTTCATATATAAATCGGCCAAATCAACTTGTTGGTGTCACCTTACTAATCAACACTTAATTCTCCTTAATGAATCATTTCTTAACTGTTTTGTGTGAGCTTTATCTACTAAAAATACCATTTTATTAAAACATTCTTCGAAACAGAAATAATTCCCCACAACCCACTAGGGAAGGATACAAATTTGTTCTTTTGTTATCTTGTACTTTATTTCTATCCTAGCAGAGTATCTTTGACTTTATCCTGTATACAGAATTGGCAGTTTGTTGTATATAATTGCACTTGCTCCGAGACAGGGACTCCAAGTCGGTGGCTGGGAGCAGGTGAAGTTCAGGTGCTGGTCCGGTCAGTGAGGGACACTTTCACGCCATGGTATGTGGCTATTCCTTTTCACCTTCGCTTTACTCGTGAACTCCTTGTGCCCACCTTGACTTCGGTTTCTTCTTCCAACTTGTAGCTTCTTGTTTCCTTCTCTGCCCATTTCGGAACAGCTTACCTTGTCCGTTGCTCTATAAACACACGGCTACTTAGTGGGTGCTGTCTATTGGGTACGCATCAATTCTTACCCCAAATAAATAATGGATAGACATATACATACATGCTCTTGGATTTTACATACAACGAACTTCCCACTTTTAACTTCCATTCATCTACTAAAACTTCAAAAATTACTCGAACATGTCGGGTTAAAATTTACTCATAAATTAAACGGGTCAACCATACCAGATGTGTCGTATTGTGTAAACTTATTCATAAATGAGTTGCGTAAGAACCAATTAGGTGACCGCAATGTGTTATTGCCCACAAACACATAGTGACATACATATTCAAGTTAATTTTAGGTATTTAACCATGGGTATTCTGAGAGGGTCTGCATCATTGGCGGTTGGCACCTTTAAGCCTTTTTACCACACCCAGACTAATCTCATTCGAGGCTTAGTCACAGTTAAAGCTCTTCACCTCTCCCTAGGAGTGTGTTGAGTGGGTATCGAACGCAAGCGCACTTCCCACTCATGCATCCTGTGTTGCCAACTGCGCCACAACTCGTGAGTATTCAAGTTAATTTTCCATATTTATAATATTGGTTATTTACATTTTTAACACAAGTAGGTGACCGCCATGGGTTATTTACATTTTTAACCCGCGAACAATTAGGTACCCTGAACTTTCCACTTGAACTTCCATTAGTCTACACTAATCTCTCATTTGGGTAAAGTTGGTACACTCAAGAATATTGATAACATATTTAGTGTGCACACACCAAACAATATGCAGCAAATAATAATTATAATAATAAATAAGTTGAAACTTAAAAGAATTATCCAAGTTTAGATTAGACAAGAATGAGTCGCTATCAAAACACTCTTTAGTGAACTGGGCCAGTGGTCAAATTTGAGAAAATTTGACAAAATATGTAAACTGATGTTTCATCATTCAAAATTTATCTTATTCATGTTATGCTCACTAAATAAACAGTCATATTGATAATTCAATCAACAAATGATCAGTTCGATATTAATTGAGAACACATGAAACTAACAAGTTGTAAAATTAAAATCCTGGGATATGTATTGGATGATCTAAAGAATCTTGATGTGTCTCCAATTCCAGCATGTGTAATGTACGATGTGATGCAATACTATAATAAATATTATAGTACTCCAATGTGTCTCTCACACCCATTTGTAGACATAAATTTTCTCGTGGACTCACTTCAACCGTTGGATGTTAAGTGCATAGAGATTGATTTCTTAGTTCTAACTTTTTTATTGCCTTAAGATCTGCATTTCTCCAATCTTACGGCTAAGAGTAGTGACACAAGGGCTCTACATGCTGAGGATGTTCCATACATGCTTCACTCTCAAAACTCTCAATATATATTGTATTGAATTGTGTGGACATTCATGCATTAAATGCAAGTAGAGAATGTTTTTTCATGCTATTAGGGTGTGACTTGTGAGTGCATTAGTTGTATAAGATAGCATAGATACATACACAAATATTATAAGCAAGGTGTGTCTCACTGAGCCTGAAGGTCTTAGTTTGGGAACTTGAACCAATGAGAAGCCATTGAAATCAGCTTGGCCATGAAATTCATCAAAACCTCATCTCTTGTTTGATAATCCCAAAGCTCAACTCTCATATCCATTGGCTTTTAAGATCTGCTTTCTCAACACCCACACCCATTTCTTAATTGTCTGCTACAACAAGCATTCGGGTAGTTACACATAGCCCTGAAAATGAAGGTGAGTGATTGATTCATTAGCTCATTGTTTTGCTGAAGATGGAATGTTCATATTTGTGTTGATTTGATTGCAGCTCTTTGGGTGGATGCAAAGTAAGCTTGCTAATGCTAGCAGACCAGTCCCCAGAAAACCAGATACAGTTCCAGCAACTCGTAAGCTTTCTTCAATCTTGTTCCTTGTTGTTTTTATTTCTAAGATGGTTATAGATAGTTGAAACATATCTGATAGCACCAAGCACAACCTATGTCAACTGGCTAGTCAGTGGGTTCGAATGTTGGATCATAGATTCAAACCAGTTGCTTCTACTTTAAGTTTAAGGTAACATAGAAACTAGGAAGTGACCATTTGTTTTGCTACGATCACAGAGGATATTTGAGTATATTGCTTATAATATCTGCAAGTCAACAATAGTACTGTCAAGTGGGTCGGAATGTTGGTTCAAAGTTCACAAGTTGGGTTGAAATT
The DNA here is from genome assembly GCA_036897465.1 of Pelargonium australe. NCBI lineage: Eukaryota > Viridiplantae > Streptophyta > Magnoliopsida > Geraniales > Geraniaceae > Pelargonium > Pelargonium australe. The sequence continues at coordinate 3,119 of JAYMTH010001667.1, read as the reverse complement.
TATTAGCTTCTTCTCTAAGTTTGTCGTAGTAAAGATATGAGTCAGAACAGTCGTTGGTAAAATGAAGTGATCATTTGTTTTGTACGATATTTGTGTATGATCCAACTAAATTTTCATATGATGCACAAGTTGGAGACCATTTTGTTTTTGATCAAATACAAAAAAGTAGTACTAGTTAAATAAGATTACAGATCCAATGAACTACTCTTGGACTGTAGTTCGACACTTAAGTTTGATAGGTACTTTTCTTGCAGATTAAACATTGTAAATTGTAATCTTTTTTGGACTGTTAGAATGCTAAACTTCAATACTTCACGACTTTACCAAATACAAATTGCTCGTTACGTGCTTTGCAAATCTCTTTTCTTCTGAACTTTTGCTGTTTGTTTGGTTTGTTCGTATTCTCATTTGGTTCGGTTTGTACTTTTGGACATGCACTTTTTTCTTCTTGCAGATAAAATAATGTCAATTGTTATCTGTTTGGATGTTTAAAAGTAACGCGTACAACTTGCACGTAATGTGCTTTCCGAATCTCTTTTCTTCTGAACTTTTGCTGTTCATATTCTCATTTGGTCCGGTTTGTACTAAACATTGTAAAATGTTCTGTTTGGATGTATAAAAGTAGCACATGACAACTAGAATGCTAATCTTTGATAATTAACTATTTACCGAATACAAATTGCTCGTAATGTGCTTGTTCGTGTTCTTATTTTGTTTACCTTGCTTTGTAGATCACCGGGTTGCTAAACTAGAGCCTCGCGAAGAATTCAGCGACTGGCCTCATAGTTTGCTTGCAATAGGAACTTTCGGAAACACTGATCTAAAAGAAAGAGTACAAACCCGAGAGATTGAGGAGAACATTCCATCTTGCAATGAGATCGAGGAGAATCCATCTTCCTCTGATGACTTCTCGGATTTCACTCCCGAAGAGGTAGGCAAGTTACAAAAAGAGTTGACAAAGCTCTTAACCCGAAAACCAAATCCTGAGAAGGAAAAACAGATTTCGGATCTTCCATTGGACAGATTCCTCAACTGCCCCTCGAGCTTGGAGGTTGATCGAAGAATTAGTAACGCTTTATGCAGTGAATCGGATGAGCATAAAGATGAAGAAGACATTGACCGGGCAATTAGTGTCATCATTGGCAAATGCAAGGAGATCTGTGCGGATAAAAAAAAGAAAGCAATCGGGAAAAAGTCGATTTCTTTCCTTCTCAAGAAGATGTTCGTGTGTAGCAGCGGGTTTGCACCAACGCCCAACTTGCGAGATTCACTTCAAGAGTCGAGAATGGAGAAGGTACGCTGACAAATTCTGTTTAAATACATAGTAATCAGTAACTTGCATCATGCTTATGATCCATTACCATCTCAGTTCTTTACTTATATGCATACATAGCTACGAATACTAGCAAATTCTGTTCACATACATAGAAGAAAAAACCCTTCTCAGCTAATTCGGGTTGTCGGGTAGATCTTGAGAGTACAAGCAGATCAGAAAAATATTAAATCATCACGTATTCACGTCTATGACCCGTTACTGTCTCAGTTCATTACTTATATGCATACATAAACATAGCTATGAATACTAGCAAAGTCTGTACAAATACATAGAAAAAACCGAGCTGTCAGCTATATCTTGAAAGTACAATCAGATCAGAAATAGATCAAATCATTAGTAATCTGCAACATCAGTTACTGTCTCAGTTCTTTACTTATTATATGCATACATAGCTATGAATCATTTTTTCAACATCAGCAAATTCTGTTCAAATACATCGAATAAAACTGTCTCAACTAATTCAAGTTGTCGGGTAGATCTTGAAAATACAATCAGATCAGAAACAGATCAAATCATTAGTAATCTGCGACATGTCTATGATCCGTTACTGTCTCAGTTATATACGTATATGCATACATAGCTATTGAAATTGATATTACAATAAAAATCTATCAAACTGTCTCAGTTCACGACTTTTATGCATACATAGTTCATCAACATTTGTGAATTCAGTTCATATACGTAGAAAAAAAACTGTCTCAGCTAATTCAAATTGTCGGGTAGATCTTTAAATCCATCAAACCATCACTAATCTGCATCATGCTCGAGATCCATTACCGTCTCAGATTCGTGATCTCTAACTAATTTTTTCCTTGCAGCTTCTAAGAACTATACTTCACAAGAAGATCTTCGCGCAAAACTCTCAAAGGGGATCATTGAGTAAGAAATTCCTCGAGGACAAACAGATCGCTAAGATGGATCAAGAAGAAGATGATAAAGGTAGTGATGGAAAATGGGTCAAGACAGATTCTGAATGTAAGTTCCTTTTTTCTTTTTTTTTTTCTTTTTTTTGCATATATGCCTTGACATAATATAAACACGAACATAAAACAATATGTTACTAATTCGATCTCTCTCGTTTCATTTTCAGATATTGTTCTAGAGATTTAAATCCGCCTTCCTCTTTCACTAGTGCTTCAATTACAAGGTAACAAAACTCTCTCGTCAATAGAACTAGCAATTCGTGTGTGTGTCATAGTCAAAGGTTGACCATGTGTTTAAACATGTTTAATCAAGTAAAAATTGGGTTGACACGACAAGACTAACACGTTTTGCACTATACACCCTGACACACTTAGTAAGACACGGCTCAAAATGATTTAACATCACACTCTTAACCTTTGTTAACTAACATGCACAAGATCATATAAACCTTAAGACTAGCTAGAGTTTTTTTTGGGTTAATATATAGTATATACAACCTCTGAGTGTGCTTGCTAGCAGTGTGGTGCGTGTCACAACACGAATAATTGACCGCGCATGCCTGTTTTTGAGACTTAAGATTAACACAACGTGTTAGGTTCTCCAACACAAACATGATATGATTACAAAATTAGTAAGCGGAAAAGCACTTCGTGTCATGCTGCGTGATGACATAATAGTTGAGACTCAGCCAAACCTACGAGAGTTTGACACATTTCAAATCAACACACGTACTCATCATTATGATGAATGTGTGCGTACACAACGCCCGCTTGGATTCGATTTATTTGTGTATTGATCGAGTCTCAGTCATTAATAAAGTGGCCGAAACTCCTTACTCTCTTTCTATGTATATATATAT
>JAYMTH010001666.1:0-14289 GCA_036897465.1 Pelargonium australe | reverse complement strand
CCTGGAACAGAATACAAAAACCCTAAAAACCTAATGCCCAAAACCCTAATACTAGGGAGACTCTATAGAGAGTACAGACCACTGTTAGAGTTTCATTTTATTTCTAGCTTCTTATTAAGTTATTATTAAAACAACAATATTTTAAATAGATTTGTGAACATTAATAAACTAATTGAAAAAAATTAAAATATACAATATACTATAAATCCTGAACCGACTACATTTAATTATAGAACATATGGTTGTGGAATATTTGAATTAATTAGCATCATAAAAGTAGTCTTCTTTTCTTCTTTCTTCTGATCATATTTCTATTTTCTACCTTCAAAATTCAATTTCACATTCAGTCCTTTTCTTCTTTCTCTGCTTTCGGTACCGTTTCCATTCCATACTTCATCAAACATTCGCAGAGTCCAAGCTGTTGCTGACCCAAAAAGGTGGACAAAAAACAAAAGCAACCCAAAAGATAAAGGCACGATTTTGCTGTTCCAGCTCCAATTCAGAGACCTCTCTACTCCAAACCCACTACTGGTTTTTGCTGCATCGTCACTTTCTGGAGTTTTCAGCTTCTGGGTTCATCGTCTTTTGGCGCCTCCCAGCTTCAATATCTTCAATTGCTTCAATTTTCAGGTTCGTTTGTTCTCGCTCAACTCTCAGTTCTCTCTTTCGTTTATTTTTGTAATGGTACTTGTGGATCTAGTCGATATTGGTTTGATTTAGTTTATTTTTGAAACAGTTGTGATATAGGAAATGGGTCATGATTCGTTGCAAATCAGAGTTCTGATCAGGAAATTTCCCATCAAATATATCAGATTGTGCTATAGATCAATCTGTAACCATCCTTTCTTGGTGGGTTTAGTGTGCTTCTTGATCTTACTGTATAGATCATCTCCGTTTTTAGTTTCCTTTTTGGTCACTGCTTCCCCTGTTTTGGTCTGCACTGCTGTTTTACTTGGAACCCTTTTGAGTTTCGGGGAGCCTAACATACCCGAGATTGAAAAGGAAGAGAAAGTGGTTGCCCATGAGATTGCTCCTCTTATAGCTTCTGTTTCTCAAGATGCCACTGTTGTTGAGAGAGATGTGAGCTTTACAGAGTTGAGGACAAGTTTAATAGAGCAACCGAGTTCGGTGGAAACTGAAGACTGCAAGATTGGAGATGCCTTTGATTCTTCTGTTGATAATCTCTTGCCTGTAGTGGACAAACCTCGGGAAATTCAGTTCGAGAAGCTAGTGGTTGACGAAGATGAGAAGGAGTTGGATGGTTTGGAGTTGGAAAAGAAGAGGGAAGTTCCTGCGGAGAAATCTCCAAAATTTGAGACAGAAGGCTTGGCAAGTGATGGGGAAGAAATTGCAAATCAGTATACTTTGATTGGTCAGGAAACAGATGAAAATCTTGAAGTGGAAACCGATAGATCACCTGGAGAATCGGTGGGTTATCATACAAGACAGCCGTTGGACTCTGAGGAAGATGATGTCAGTGATGAGAAGTCCTCGGATGATGAGTCGGATGGGGCAGAGAGTTCATCACCTGATGCTTCATTGGCGGACATAATGCCAATGCTGGATGAGCTCCATCCACTTTTAGATGATGACATCCCACAGCCCGCTCACATGTCCCAGGACGACTCTGATGCTGCTTCAGAGCGGTCTAGCAGTTGTCATGATGACATCATCGAATCCGATGCGGATTCTGAAAACAAGGGAGAAGAAGAAGTAGACGGTGATGATGAAGAGGAAGAGGAAGAGGAAGAATCAGCACGAGAGGATAAGGATGATGCAAGTACATCAGCAATCATATGGACAGAAGATGACCACAAGAATGTTATGGATCTGGGCACTTCGGAGATTGAAAGGAACCAGCGATTGGAGAGTCTTATTGCAAGGAGGAAAGCTCGGAAGACCATCATCAGCATGATGCATCAGAAGGATCTGATTGACTTGCACGGAGCTGATCTTCCCTTTAACGTTCCACCTATTGCAACCACAAGGCGCAACCCATTTGATCATGATGATTCCTATGGTGACATGGGGTTACCACCCATTCCTGGGTCCGCTCCATCAATTATGCAGCCAAGACGAAATCCATTTGATATTCCTTACGACTCAAGCGAAGAAAAACCTGATCTCAAGGAAGACAGTTTTCAACAGGAGTTTGCAGGTTTTCAGCAGAAGGAAAGTGCATTCTTCCGAAGGCATGAAAGTTTCAGTTGGGGACCATCAACATTAGGGGGTCACAAGCATGAGAGGCAAGATATTAAGTGGAGACCTTATTTTGTGCCAGAACGTTTGGCTTCAGAAGGAACAAGCTACCCCTCAATACTTAGACAACTAAGTGAACTCAGCGATGCCAAGACAAGTTCTGTTCCTGATACTGAATCAGTGTGTTCAGCTATTGATCAGGATGATGTGAAGCTCGATGAACAATATTTTTCTCAAGAAAGAGAATTGATGCCCTGTATAGACCATGCTTCTGATCAGGTTGGTCATGAAAGCCAATCCTCTGAAGATGTAGATTCTGTGGATAATGAAGAAATTGTGCAAAGGGATACCTACCATGATGAAGTAGAGATTTCAGCGGGGAACTTGGAGATTCACCCTATCTTGGAAGCAGGAGATGCAGCAACTCCCGTGGAAATCGGTGTAGGGGAAATTCATCTGAAACCAAAACCAGTTGAAGACTACAGCAGTAAATCAAGCATGTCATCATTGCCAGAAGTGAGTGAAGTGGTATCTGATGTGAACAAAGAAGGAACAACAAAATTGGAGCTGGAGGGGATTCTTGCAGAGGAATCTGGCATTTCCAAGCAACCATCATCTGAGGAATCAGAGTTTGATCTTATGAGTGTGGCGCAGGATGGTGGTCAGCAACATAAGGAGCCTGTTTATGATTCAAGCCCCCTACCCATTGAGAAGTTACTATCCTTTACTTCTATTTCTTCTGAAATAGCTTATTCTCCAGCTTCAGAGGAAACAACTGCTCCATTAGCAGATGAAGAATCTAAATTACAAATGGGGAACAGAGATATAGACATTCCTAGTGATGAAGTAATTTGTGAAGCCTCCTCTCATATTCATGAAGTGCATGAAAACATATCAAGGTCAGAAGAAGTTTCAGAGGTTAGTGAACTCGTCGTGAAGGATGGGACAACAGAAGTTGAAAAAGGTTCTGACTCAGCAAGTGAACTGGATCGATTCTTCTCGTCAAATTTGGATGCAGAAGTTCATCTTGCAATGAGTCAGAATGTTGATGAGATGTTCAATTCTGTAGAACCCAGTGATCAGATACCTTATGAAGATTTAATTTCAACTGCACCAGAGGATCCACTTCCTTCAGTAGTGACTGAGCATGTTGCAGCAATTCATCCCCAGTTATTGTTTTCAGAGGCCGAATCCTTGATGGTGCATGCACTGGATAAGGTTGAAACTCTTCATTCCGCTGAAGGTCAAATCGACTCGTCTAGTTCTCTAGAAAATAGATCGCAGGAGGAAAGGACGAATGGGGATGAATATTTCCCGTGTGAGCAGGATGAGTTTAACACGCCAAGTTCTGATGCAGAGGTTCGGCAAGATGTGCATGAGAAGTTTGATTCAGTGGTGATTGAGCAATTGCCAGTGGTTCATCCATCATCCTTTGAGACTGGCCGAGTTGAGGATCACACGTTGGATCAGGAAGAAGCTCTTCAGTTTGAACAGAAAGAGGTCCAATCATCAAGTAATGATGAATCTGTTAGTGCTGATATCCACCAAGATTTGGATGTGAAGGTGGTTTCTCAAAGTTCATATGAAGACGCACCTTCTGAGGAAAATTTCTCATCTGAATTGGAGAGGCAGCCAACTTGGTTAGACAAATCTATGGTTGAACCATCTTTTGATGATCATAATGAACTCCAAGTAAGTCATGCAATTATCTTTGTTCTTAATATTTTCTAGCCTTTAATGTTTTTTTAGTACCTGCTTGCTAAGGGAAACAGGATTATTCAGAAGAAAGTATTTCCTAAACCCTTATTGATTATATTCATTTGTGTAATGGTAATATTGGTTGTAAGTTGTAACTGACTACGAGACCTGGACTCTGTGAAGTGGGATTTGTTTGTGAATGAAATGGTACTTTTGTTATGCTTAACGGATAGTTACTCAAATCCATTTTTCAAAATAAATAAATATTTTCCTTTGTATCTAATTATTTCAGTTTAATTGAATAAGGAAAGCTTCCAGATAATACTGCTATGATTTTTCCTTGTTTATATAGTTCGTTAGCATTTTTATATTCTTTGATCAATTGCATGATACTAAGTATTGACTATGGCGCTCTTACATTGTGCAGGAACCATCTACTGTTGAACCAGTGTTTACAGATGCAGAAGAAGGCATCAGTGAAAATTTGACCATGGCTGAATTTCATGAACCTGAGGAACAAGTTTCAATGAGTCATGATTCTACGCTTAACTCATCTGAGATCTCTGTATATAAATCAGAAGTTAGCGGAGATGTTTTGAAGGAGGAAGATGAAGACCATGTAACCTTGGGACATGTGAATAGTTCATCAGTACAATTTGAGACTCATATTCCGGAAGCAAACATTAACATAGATGAAGATGAGATAAAGGAAATTGACGAAGGATTGCTGTCAGAATTGGATAGAGTTGGCGACTTCAGCATCCAAGAAGTCGAGTCCCTCAATGCTGAAATGACAGCAGAGGGAACTGAAGTTATGTCTGCTGAATTGGAGCTATTAGAAAATGAGCTAAATGTGGGAGAGACTAACTTGGAGCTGCCAGCTTTTGAAGCTAGATCAATGGAGGATATCGAAATGGCTTTTAAGCAGCTACATGAAGGAGTTGACATTGAGGAAGTCATCCTTCCCAGTTCATTTGCGGATGGGCTAGATATGGGAAATTCAGAGGAAACCAATTCAAACTTCCAGGTTATTGATGCCAGATCTGCGGAAGACATTCATGTGGCTCTGAAGGAAATTTCAGAAGGTAATCTGGTAAATTTGCCAGAACCATTGGTTTCCAAGGATGGGCTAGATATGGGAAATTCAGAGGAAACTAGTTCAAACTTCCAGATTGTTGATGCAAGATCTGTGGAAGACATTCATGTGGCTATGAAAGAAGTTTCAGAAGGTAATCTGGTGAATTCATCAGAACCATTGGACTCTAAGGATGAGCTAGATATGGGAAATTCAGATGAAACCAGTTCAAACTTCCAGATTGTTGATGCAAGATCTGTGGAAGACATTCATGTGGCTATGAAGGAAGTTTCAGAAGGTAATCTGGTAAGTTCACCCGAACCATTGGACTCTAAGGATGGACTGGACATGGAAAATTCACAGGTTGTTGAAGCAAGATCAGTGGAAGACATTCATGTGGCTATGAAGGAAGTTTCAGAAGGTAATCTGGTGAATTCATCAGAACCATTGGACTCTAAGGATGGGCTAGATATGGGAAATTCAGAGGAAACCAATTCAAACCTCCAGGCATCTGTGGAAGACATTCATGCGGCTATGAAGGAAGATTCAGAAAGTAGTCTGGTAAATCCATCAGAACCAGTGGACTCTAAGGATGGGCTTGACATGGGAAATTCAGACGTAAGCGATTCAGACATCCAGGTTCCTTATGTAAGATCTATTGAAGACATTCATGTGGCTCCGATGGAAGTTTCAGGATACCATTTGGTGAATTCACCAGAACCATTGGACTCCAAGGATGGGGTAGATATGGGAAATTCAGAGGAAACCAATTCAAACTTCCAGGTTATTGACGCAAGATCTATGGAAGACATTCATGAGGCTCCGGAGGAATTTTCAGAATACCATTTAGTGAATTCACCAGAACCATTGCACTCTAAGGACGAGCTTGATGTGGAAAATTCATTGGAAACTAATTCAAACTTCCAGATTATCGATGCAAGATCTGTGGAAGACATTCATGTGGCTCCGAAGGAAGTTTCAGAATACCATTTGGTGAATTCACCAGAACCATTGGACTCTAAGGATGAGCTTGGTATGGAAAATTCAGTGGAAACTAATTCAAACTTCCAGGTTATTGATGCGAGATCTGTGGAAGATATTCATGTGGCTCCGAAGGATGTTTCAGAAGGTAATCTGGTAAGTTCGCCCGAACCATTGGACTCTAAGGATGGACTGGACATGGAAAATTCACAGGTTATTGAAGCAAGACCTGTGGAAGACATTCATGTGGCTCTGAAAGAAATTTCAGAAGGCAGTCTGGTAAATTCTCCTGAACCGTTGGACTGTAAAGATGGGCTAGATATGGGAAATTCGGATGAATCCAGTTCAAACTTTGAGCTTATTGATGCAAGATCTGTGGAAGACATTCATGCGGCTATGAAGGAAGATTCAGAAGGTAATCTGGTGAATTCACCAGAACCATTGGACTCTAAGGATGGATCTGCAGGAGTTGAAGGAGTGAGTTCCACCAAGGATCTTGACTCAGCTAGAGTAGAACCTGATGTTGAAGATATCAGTACCTTCACTCTTGATAAACCTGCAGATGGACTTGATGAAGCATCTGGTTCTTCTAATTTGAGCATTTCTAATACAAAAAGGTTAGAAGGGGAGGTCTCATCTTCCAGCTCGAGTTCTAGTGATTCTGATTCTAGCGATTCTGATTGAAATGAAGAGTTAAAAAAAGAAGGGGGAAAAAAGCTTTTGGTGGTGGTTTGTGTTATCATCTTTTTGGTTTTCTAGTTTGTTTACCATCATGTCTTAAGATTGATAGTAGTTCTGTTGTGTCAATAGTGCTTTGAGTAACTTGCTGAGTGATTCTTCTATGAATGAATTTTGGTTTGATTTTTTGGCTTTTTTTCTTCTTCTTGAGAGTGAGCAGTTCTGGCCTATTTGGGATTGTAAATTATTTTTCTGTACACCTACCTTGTATAAAACTGAACTGGGACTGTTTGGAGTGGTGTGATTGCATCTTCCCAAACTGCCCCTGGCCTCTTGTTTTGTTTCCTGATTTGTCCTGAAATTTATATTTATCACTTTACAAGTTTATAAACCAAGTTCCTGGAATTTCAAGGGAAGCTACAAGCTCTGATGGGATGGTGAACAGCACAGGTCTTCTCTATCCTTCTGTTTTATTTCTTATTCCAGGAATTTGTCTTCCAATCTTTACCTGTATTAGTATCAATCTCCCAGGATGCTTGTATTTTGGGAATCATGATTTGCCTTGTTTCATGTCGGAGCATGTGATGTTGACTATCTTTAGCACAACATTGCAATCATTGCATTTATAGGCCAACATACATAGTAGGAATCAGGAATCCATGTTTTTGGTTAGATTAGCTAAAACTTGAGTCAGAGGTGCAATAAGAATGTTTCTACTTCAATTGATAATGCTACTGTATAATCTTCCAACATTCCTTTCTGATCAGTTGAAATCAATTACAATTCACAAGCTCATATCCTTTTGGATTTTCTCCAATTTACATTATCATCCTCATTCCTAGAATGCACAAGACTAAAACATATCGCTTCGTTACTCGAGAGTCTTGTCATATACTGCAACTCTGTGGATCCAAATTTTACAGTTCAATGTTATATGCTTTACTGCTTCTGTTTCTTCTGTGCTGGCCCTGAAGATGACCCAACCTGCTAAAGCAAATTTCACACAACAAAGTCATTTTGTGGCAGTACATTGGGATTCTTTTTCTTTTCTTTTTTTAGAATCTACCTTTTCATTATTCCCCACTCCTATAGTCAGCACAGAAAAAAACATGTCTCCGATATATTCATCACAAGACTTGTTACCCATATGAGATGGCAGCACTCAGCAGGACTCAAACTCGTTACTTTAGGTCAACAAAACTCTGATACAATGTTAAGGACGGACTCAACTAAAAGTTTAAACTAATAACTGAAGGCCCAAATAAATTTTATACTAACAATTTACTTCTGGTAGGAGCTAATGTTTAGAGTATTTTTTTTTTCTTTTCCAGAAGCAACAAAAAGAGTGCCCCTTCTGTTTTCTGGAAGTCTATTCTTCAAGATCCTCTAGAAGCAATAGGCTCTACCGTCAAACATTGTGTCTACAAGATCATGACATAGAAGGAAGTACTTACGGTGATTGAAAGTTGCTCACTGATGTAGGTCATTGATCTCAACATCGCTTCAAGTGTGTCTCTAGTAAGTTGAAATTTCACCTCTGTCTCTCCCAAAGGAGACTTGGTATAATCTTGCAGCTGCAAATCGGAAAGAGAAATTAGAAATAATCAACAACAAAGTTCAATTAAGGGAAATTGAACAGAGAATTTAGGAGCCTCCAAGGGAACAAAGGACACCATTTATTAATGAAATGCAGAGAAATCACATATCAAAAACTTGGTTCACTAAATAAAATAAAACCATATCAGACAGACAGAAAGATGGATTGTTTTAATATTCAACAACCAATATTACCATGTCTTGTTTTAATATTATTATTTTTCCATTTTAATTTAGGTCTTCCCCTAGTTTTTAAAAGGCTCTCTCCATACCAACTACCAGAAAGGCGAAAGCAAGCTTCAAAGTAGCCTGGATACTCATTTCTCCTCGTATTCCGTTTTGCTTATTGATTTAGAGAACGTAAGATCCTATGAAAAAGTTTGAAGAGCGCTTCCAATAGGTGTTGGATTATGACATGAAATAGCAATTAACATGTATTTTGAAGAAGAGGAATCAGCAAATATCAACAAGTAAAATGGGTCTTTTAGTTATTGCATTTTATGAAATTGCAGATCGGCTCAAGAAGTTTTAGCAGCTTCTCGTAAATAAGTTTTAGTCCCACAATCTTATATATTGAGAAGGCACACATAACATGACAAAATGACAAATGGCGAAAACAAAAGAATATAAGTACTACTTAATAATGTTCTAAAGACCCTTCAGGAACTCCATGGTTTATTTCACAGTAGCACAATGTCCCAGCATACATATATTAATGTTCAAGTGTCTAATGTGAAATCATCAAATCAATATCAAGGGTTCCAGTTAAATTTATCAAGTAAAGGCCTAAGAAAATATCTGAAAAAAGCTGGAAAGATTCTGATTAAAAATCAAAAATTTCTACGCTTCAAACCCCATCTATTTTGGAAATGAAACCATCTCCAGCCTACCCTTTTTCCAGCAATGTCAAAAAGATTGATCCCATGTAAATTTTATTCTCAACAGACAATCCTACTCATTCCTTCTACTGAACCCTACTAGTTCAAATTTGAAATTCACAACACAATTTACCTCAAAACCTTCTTATCAATAAAAAACTTTGCTGGAGTGCGCAAAAGAAATCTAGGGGGAGAAGCTTGAACTATGAATTTTGGAAGAATAACCTCAGAAAAAACCCGCAGAAAGGAGAATGGACTATTTTTACCACCTAGTTACTAAAAGGATTGCACCCTTTGAGGACGAAATCTGTTACAGGCTTACAGCCTTTATTTATTTAGGGCAATCCAAGACCCTGATATTCCAACTATACTTGGCGAAGACCTTGACAAGTTCATGCTTGCTAGAGAAAAAATGACACAAGCTAGCACCTGGATCCTTCCTTCCCTTTAAAAATTAATACAAGTCATTTAACACAATTTGAGAGCATTTATCTTCTGTAAATCCTCCAACTCTACATTACAACAAGCATTAGTTAACTTTATAGAGATCTGAGACATTATTTACAAACTTCCCAACATGTTCATCAATTCTTCTATATACTTAAAGATGTACTCAAACTCGTCAATGACTGCAAAAAGCCAAAACACACTTTCACCCCAATTTGCAATTTCTCAACACTTCAAACACGGTTGGGCTTCCACTACTAAAAGGTGGACCTTATTAGTAGGGTTTGGCTTCCACCATTATATTTAGCTCTCTTTCTTTATATTTTTTCAATGTGCGACAATTACCCACTTTAACACTCCCCCTTCGCAAAATCGGGGACTTTTTAAATCGGCACTCCCCCTGGCTTGGGCTTCCACTACTAAAAGGTAAACCTTATTAGTAGGGTTTCGCTTCCACCATTATATTTAGCTCATTTTCTTTATATTTTTTCAATGTGGGACAATTACCCATTTCAACAGAATTAATAATGTCCCAAACAAGCAACTCAAATATTATAGGTTAAAATGGCAGTTGACCTCTATAACTTCACAAAGATCATTAATATATTGACAGACAGGGCATTGCAATTACATTGCATACCTTGAGACTGATGATGGCAACCCTATTAGCTGGTGCCGAACTGCAATTCTCCATGGTCCATGTCATTGACTTTAGGCGGGGTATAACTCCCTATATTACCAAAAAGCAGAAAATGGTTATCTATGGTAAGTGCCAAACCAATCCAGAAGTAATTCCAAAATCTGGTGCTGCAGAGCATTAGTTCTGGTACTGTAGAGGAAATCTGCCTTCAAAAATCTTACAGGAAAAAATAATGCCCAAACAAACTATTGGCCCACTCCAGATTCAGTCCTCTGCAATTTAAACGTTCTGTTGAAATTACTTGCTAATTTTTTAGGAACCAAAGCAATAAGTATCAAACTTATCAGTAATGTTGGAGCACATTATTTGAGCTCATCCTTGGGGGACTCCATACTCACTACAAGTGCTTCACAATGTCAATAAGTATACATGTAAGAATAAATAATCACTGATGGTAATGATCAGATCCACAACAATTTTTTTAATATTTATTGAGAATGATAAATGGAATGGACTCATAACAAATGGTCTTGTAGACAGAAGAGCAGAATAAATGAGAGAAAATAGCACAAGCATTTTCAAGATTACAAAGATTGTCCTAATCTTTCGACTTTTTAACTTTAAGTCTTGAATGACCATGTCAGAGTCCCAAAATACTTATTTGTTGTGCCACAAATTACATAAGCAAGCTCCAATGTCTCTTTTATTTTGACCTAATACTAATTTGAAATCCTGAGGGCATTTGATTGAAAGTAGTAAACAATCAAATTTTAGAGGGAAGAGTTCTAATGAAATCACTTTAGTTTTTTTTTTTTTTTTTTAGAACTGAAATCACTTTAGTTGGTTAAGGTAAAGATAGTTATCTTACATTCTTCGAATGCAACAATAACAGATTTTCAGGATGGAATGCATCTATTTTTCAATTCTTGCAGCCAAAATAATAATATTTTACCCAACTCTTGCAATCATTAGTACAAAATTTGACTATCGATGTATCAAAAGTCTCCACACAAACTCTAATGCTGTTCTCAGCAAATGATATGCAACATTCAAGCTAGTGTTGCAATATTATATGCTCGAAACTAAAATACACCTTGAAGCTTACCCAAGAGCTGTGCAAAAAATACGTATTTTTGGACTATATATGTCCATTCTAGTTGAAATTTCTTTTTCTTTTTCTTTTCTTTTTTGCCGTATAATTGGTCCAAAACTTGAAAAATATCAATGACCTTGCTTAACTCAAGATTAACTATACATCTACTCAAGTCCATAAGCTAATAATTTATTATAAGAAAAATATGTTAAGCAAACAAATCAACAACCTACCAATAGCATATTGCTAGAAGCAGTCTCGTGTAAGAGAGAAATGGGAGCCAGAGGCGAAACATTATTATCTGCGATAATCAGTGAGGTCCTGATGTCATGGCGATTAAAACGAGTGATTGTATCATCTTGATGAGGCCAGAGCAGGGTTGACATATCTGATGATGATAATGATGAAAAAGAAGGTGGTGTGATTGTTTTGTGCTGATAAGAAACACTGGTCCTTGGTAATAGATGCTGGAAAGGGGTCGCATAAATATGTCAGTGAAATGACAAAGATGCAACCAGAAGGTTGGGTCAGTAAACAAGAATACATAAACATACAAGCTACTGGCATAGTATTTCAAGAAAAGTGAATCCATATATTTGCAACAACAATGAGTGTCCACTTAATATTCGTTCACTTTCTGTTGAGTTAATCAATGATGCACGAATTAACAACAACATGCATAAGATAAATTAGTAAGAAGTCATTGAATTTGCAACAACAATCACACAATATTAGGGAAAATCCAACCCTAACCAACTCATCCTCAATTTTAATTCATCCATCTTTTTATCTTCCTAATTCATCCAATCTCAATTTTCTCTCACCCAATCCCTGCAACGAAACTCAATCTAAGCCATCCAATCTCAATCCCTCTCCCCTCCCTCAATCTACCAGCTGGACGCATTAGGCAAGGGATTTTACAATAATCTGCATGATCAAGCTCGAAAGTATATTACTAGAATACTCATTTTATAATCTACATGTTTCTTCATCAAATACTCTATAAAAAATAGAAACAAAAAAATAACATTTTAAGTTATAGATATAATTAAACTAGTTTGCAGTGGCAGTTAAAAATGGTGAGTCCCGTATTAGAAACAAAAGTCTGAGAAAAGGCACCTGTTCTTCAGACGAATCCTTCTTCCATTGATTCTGATATTTCTGGAGCAACAATATCAGAATGCTTTGCAACTCCAGTGGCAAATCGGGTGGAAGCAACTTCAAAAGATCATCGCCTGTGAAATTGTCATTCACACATTTTCTGATAAGCGAACGTAGACATGCCAAAACCTAATTCCACAATTCCCACTCATCAGACGAGTATACATATCAAAAAGGCAATCCAAAGACAAAGCTACTTCTCGTTCAAAGAAAAAAAAAACTAGTATGAAATTTGCATAATTTTAGTGTTAGAAACTGACCGAACATCAATTAACCGAACAAAATGAAAGAGAATAGAGTTGGTAGCAATACAGGATCAACTTCACTGACTGATGGAAGATTAAGGAGAGATTGGATTTGGGATTTCTCGGGAGAGCGAAGACCAGTTTTTCTTGTACTCCACAGAATTGAGAGGATGTTGTCAAGCTCTTGCTCAGACTTTATGCCCGAGAGCTTGTGCAGTTGCAAGTACAGAGTTGTGTCTGTCTCCATTACTTGGGATTTCGTATTCATTTAATCGAGTACTCAGCTGGCCAACTCACATTCCAGGAACCTCTATTGAACCGTTGTTCAATTCATGCCCTGCTTGACAAACTTTTGCATTGACTTTCAACCCAGCACAAATAAATGCAATATGATCATCCAATGATGAAATTTTTCTAGCTATTATGTAAATAGAAATGGAAAAAATGAAGCTAATGATGCATATCAAGGGTGGAATAGCAGAAAATATACACTCGGATACGAGGAAGAAGAGGGAGTGCACAATTTATCAATTATAGCTCTTGGCAAGGACCTAGTGAGGAGGAGATTAGAAAGAAGGGCTTTACTACAATACCTCCAACCAATAAATGATGAAATCATAAATAAAAAAAGACGTCGCACATGGAAATAACCTATTCGAAGGGTTCTTGATCACTGTTTATCTTCCCCAAATCAACGTACAAAAACCTCGCTCCTTTTGCTTGTTATCTACTCACAAGTAACAACTACCAATACCGAGAAATATCAAACATTTGAAATGCAATGTGGCGTTGGCACATGGAGCTATCGTTTTGAAGATCCATAAAATGGCTTCTAAACAAAAACAAAACATTCAAAATGCAGTATAGTTGTGTTAGGACATAAAATTTATCATTTTGAAAAAGGGAAAAGAAAAAAGAAGCAAAATTTATTGATTCTAAGGTGTTAAGTAATCACAACTATCAGCATCCATCAGAATCAAACATTCAAAATGCATTCTAGGTAAGCGCATGGAACTATGAGATTGAAGAAGCATAATCAAATGGAGACAAACAAACAAGAAATGGTATTGTTTGTAATCTAAAGACAACTAACAACACCCATGACCCAACATTGGTAGTAGCTATGCTAAAACAAATTTTCCCTCAAAATGACCATCCTGATCCAGTAGAAAAAACCCTTTTCATTCCCGGTGGGCGTATCGAGGTGGTGCATAGAATTTCATACGATTGGAGAGAGAAAAAAGAGGGCTGACCTACTGATCGATGAAGACTTGTCTAAATCTGTTTGTGGTTTTGGGCACTGCCTCTACTCCTCAGTCCTCACTCTCAGTGGCGGAGCTAGAACTTTAACTCAGCGGGGTCACTGTATTATGAAAATATATAATAACAAAAAGTAAGTTGCAATTTGAGAAGTCAATGAGGTGATGATATCTCATTTAAAATCATTTATACACATCCAAGTGAATTTGTGGGAACGGAGCAACCCGTCCGGATCCATGATTTTAAATAAGGTGTCATCACATTATTGGTTTAACTGATATGACTTTATATCAATTAACTGATATACATTAAACTCTAACAAAAAATATTGTTAATAT